>JAAGKR010005383.1:0-51593 GCA_011419295.1 Clarias macrocephalus | reverse complement strand
TTTGGGTACTCCAGTTTCCTCTCACAGTTCAAAGACATGCAGATTAGGCTAATTGGCGTTCCCAAATTTCCCATAGTGTGTGTACCCTGCAATGGATCGGCGCCCTGTCGTGCCCCGCCTCGTGGCCTAGTGACCCTGTACAGGATAAGCGTTATAGAACATGAATGAATGAATGAATCTATACAGTTATGTTGTAATATAATATTTGACGAGCGATTATGTAGGAGGGACATATCTGTGGCAGCTCGGACCCGAGTTCATGGCTTTTTGTTATGATTGTGTTTGTCAGACTCCAGCCGAATGTTGACACGAGGCAGAAGCAGCTGGCAGCCTGGTGCTCACTGGCGCTGTCCTACTGCCGCCACCGCAAGCTCTACACTGTGGACGTCCTGGAGGTGCAGGAGAGCCCCATGTTCAACAACAAGAAGATCGAGAGTATCCTCTTACCACACACACACACACACACACACGCACACCATCACCACCACCCTGCTGTTTTTTAAGGGAAAATAGGTAATTTGTGTTTTAACAATTCACCAAATGACCAGTGTCTGGTGTGTAACCAGACACCTGTCTCAGTGTTGCCCAAAATCAGTCCCTGACCTCGCTAATGCTCCAGTGTAATGCTGTATGATCACAAATCTCATCTCCACAGCCACACTGCAGAGTCAAGTAAAAACATTTCAGAAGGGTGGAAGTTATTGAAAGAGAAAATAAAAGACTAAATCTGGAATGTAGACCTTCATCTAAAGTAATGCAATGACCGCAAGCCTCTCTGATGCGAGTCAGAGAGGTACTTTTTAAATCTGCTGCTCACGATTGTGTGACTTAACTTATAAAGCCAACAGCTGTGATTTACAGAGGTGGAAAGAGTAATAAAATTTTGTCCTCAAGTAAAAGTACTGATACTTCAGTGAAATTTTATTGAAGTACAAGTAAAGTTAGCAGTATAAAAATCTACTCAAGTAAAAGTAAAAAAGTAGCTCATTAAAAATTTACTCAGAGTAAAAGTTACCGAGTTGCTTTTTTTTAACAGCGGTGGTGAGATGGGGGATTCTAGTGTAGTTCAAAAAAGACAATCAGATCTAAATCTCAAACTGGTTGTTTTTTTTTGAAGGAACACCTTTGCTTAAAAAAGCTGTTGCCTGGAGTAATAAACCTGGAGTGGGGTCTGGAGCGGCACACGACCAGGACACAGTAAACAGACGCAAACGCAACAAAGCATTCATACAAAGCATAATATTTTTCATTATTTTTCAGTTCCATTCTAAACTAAGTAGAACTAACTTCAATAAAATTGTTATGCTCTTTTTAATATATATAGAGAGTCACGCATTTGGAGCACTTCCTGTGAATTTAAAAAGCTGATTTTATACTTGAGGATTATCTATGTAGGATGTAGTGTGGGATATTTCTGGCAAAGGAAATATTATTTAACAGAAATGATCATAAAAGATGGAATGAGATCTGGCCCGTCAGTGTAGAGTTCACAAGACAGTTACATGGATCCAGCATTAATTTATTTTGTGAAAAGACTCTTTTATAACAAAAAATATGAATCATATATTAGTGGTTAGCATGGCGGCCTCGCTCCTCTGGGTCCCATCTCGGGTCTGTGCGCGTGGTCTGCATGAGTTTGCATGTTCTCCCCGTGCTTGGCGGGTTTCCTCCAGGTACTCTGGTTTTCTCACACAATACAAAGACAGATTAGGCTGACTGCCCGTAGTGTGTGTGCTTGTGCCCCGTGATAGGTTGGCACCGTGTCCAGGGTGTTTCCCATCAGTGCCCTGGAATAGACTCCAGGCCTCCCTGTACAGGAAATGTAAGAGAGAGAGATTCATGCAATAATACGCAAAACTCTTCTGACCTCCATGAAACATTTTAATGTGTATTGCTTGACGTGAATGACTCTCTCAAACCTTTCCCAGCATATTCCCCTTGACTTCAGTCGTTCAGGAAAACTTTCCGTCGAGGCCATACAAGTCGTCTTCGAGGAACTGAGGAAAAAAGGTGAGCTGGATCTCAGGACTTGTTTCTTGTCGAATTGTTTTCAATACAATCAAGTTTTAATAAAACAGCACCGTCGCTGTGTCGCGTCTGACCACAGGGAACCTGGAATGGATGGACAAGAACAAAACGCGCTGTTTAATCATGTGGAGACGACCTGAGGAATGGGGCAAACTGATTTATCAATGGGTAAGGCCTGCATAATGTTCACATGTGACACTCAGACCTGCCATACTGTACAGTTTAGATGAAACACTTCAGATGTTAATGAGTTGGGAGACCCCTTAAACAGGAATAGATTATGATGCATATTATTTATCAACGAGTTGTTAACGTCTAAGTGCTGTGAAATGGTATTTGACTCTTACGTTTTTTAATTTTTTTTAAATTAAAATCACTTGAGTATAAATACAAGATGCATCATTTTAAATAATGATTCCATTTATTAAGGGGAAAAAGATGTTCAAACCTGCCTGGCCCTGTGTGGAAAAAGTATTTGCAGTAAGAAAGAGACTGGGGGCAAAAATGACACCAAAGGTGAAAGCCACTGCTGACCAAAATAATAACACAGAGGCCTGTCTTACATTTGCAGAAAAAAATATTGTGATTATCCCCTAGAATTTTTGTGCAAATATTCTGTGGACTGATGAGAAACTTTATAGAAGGTGTGCGTCCCGTTACATCTGGTGTAAAACTTGCAGCATTAAAAAAAAAACGGCAAAACAACAGTCAAGTGTAATGGAGAATACAAAATTAATGTTTCGTAGTGGTCGAGACCAAAGGAACATTTTTTTCCTCACGGCTCTGTGGTAAAATTGTTTAATTTTAATTAGATTTTTTCAGCTTTGCATATTGCCAATAAATTTCACAATAGTGTTTTGTTTCCCCCATTAATAAACCGTCACAAACTGTCATTTGATGATGTACTATTTCTACACTCGTTAATGCTCTTGCTTCTTAAAACCATTATACACAGTATGCACTATATAACCAAAAGTTTGTGGACACCTGACTCTCTCATCTCTATATGTGTGTGTGTATGTGTGATAAAACGAGAACCACCACTCGCTTAGGGACGAGGTCAATGTTCGTAAAAGGTGGTAAAATGATCCCTCCACCTGCAATAGCACTTCAGTACAAAGTGAAATTTATTTACAGTGCTGAGAAAATGTACCGTCCGCTGGTGAAGTATGATTACAGATGCACAAACAAAAGAAGGGAGAGTAAAAAAAAAAACTCAGCAAAATAAAGGGGGGGAACAAATCCAAAAATTATATACATACCTTTACAATATACCTTTAGAGAATTAGTTCAAGGCACCACAGTTGCAGTCTCGCTCTGACTTGGTTAACAAGCGATTAGTTGGAGTCTGGTCTCCTCTTGTATAGGCCAGACTCCGCCCCTTCCTGGGACCTCTCATAAATAGGTAGGTATGGCTAGTAAAGAAAACATTACTTTACCCATCGTCACGGAGCTAAATCACATTTACCACAAACTTGCCATACGTTTAAAAGTCACCCCTCCTGACAGCATGTTAAGCGTCCCATCCCAGATTGAATCCATTCTTTGGATTTATAATAATACTCTTATACCGTCTACTCCTCTGCTAAGGGTTTCAGGCAGATTTTAAAGCATAGCTGTGGAGATTTCTGATAATTCTGCCTCAGCCATTAATGAGATCAGGCAAGAACAAATCTGTAACGGTGTTCTGTCACATCTGGACTGTCTATTAGATTTCTGGACATCTTTTTTTCCAATTTAATTCGATCGATAGCACTGATTTATTGTCTGATTTGTTTAAGCAGCTATATTTCACACGAGTGTTAAAAAACTACTTATTGCATCTAACAAACATATTTTTGTAACTTGTGTTGTTGATGGTTTAAATGTCACAACATGTACAACACGATCATTATTTGTTCCCACTCTGATGATCATCTGCTCCACACTGTAATAAGATGGCTGTCCAGTAGGTGGCTGTATTGCACCAACCACACACAAAGTTTTGTGAATAACAAAAGTTTTGACAATGACACAAATATTAGTTTTAACAAAGTTTGCTGCTAAACTGCTTTTAGATCTTTGTTTCAGTTGTTTCTGTGATGTACTGAAATATAATTACGAGCACTTCATATGTTTCAAAGGCTTTTATCGACAATTGCATGACATTTATGCAAAGAGTCAGTATTTGCAGTGTTGGCGCTTCTTTTTCAGGACCTCTGCAATTCAACTGGGCTGCTCTCAATCAACTTCTGGGCCAAATCCTAACTGATAGCAACCCATTCTTTCACTTCTTGGAGTTTGTCAGAATTAGCGGTTTTTTGTTTGTCCCACCTGCCTCTTGAGGATTGACCACAAGTTCTCAATGGGATTAAGATCTGGGGAGTTTCCAGGCCATGGACCCAAAATTTCAACGTTTTGGTCCCCGAGCCACTTACAGTAGTTCTCACTTTTGCCTTATGGCACGGTGCTCCATCGTGCTGGAAAATGCCTTGTTCTTCACCAAACTGTTGTTGGATTGTTGGAAGAAGTTGCTGTTGGAGGGTGTTTTGGTGCCATTCTTTATTTATGGCTGTGTTTTTGGGCAAAATTGTGAGTGAGCCCACTGCCTTGGATGAGAAGCAACCCCACACATGAATGGTCTCAGGATGCTTTACTGTTGGCATGACACAGGACTGATGGTAGCGTCACCTTTTCTTCTCCAGACAAGCCTTTTTCCAAATGCCCCAAACAATCAGAAAGAGGCTTCATCCAAGAATATGACTTTGCCCCAGTCCTCAGCAGTCCCTTCGCCATACTTTTTGCAGAAGATCAATCTGTCCCTGATGTTTTTTTTTTTTTTTTGGAGAGAAGTGGCTTCTTTGCTGCCCTTCTTGACACCAGGCCATCTTCCAAAAGTCTTGGCCTCACTGTGCGTGCAGATGCGCTCACACCTGCCTGCTGCCATTCCTGAGCAGCTCTGCACTGGTGGCACTTCGATCCCGCAGCTGAATCCTCTTTAGGAGACGATCCTGGCGCTTGCTGGACTTTCTTGGACGCCCTGAAGCTTCTTAACAAGAATTGAACCTCTTTCCTTAAAGTTCTTGATGATCCTATAAATTGTTGATTTAGGTGCAATCTTAGTAGCCACAATATCCTCGCCTGTGAAGCCATTTTTATGCAACGCAATGATGACTGCACGTGTTTTTTTGCAGGTCACTATGGTTAACAATGAAAGAACAGTGATTTTAAAATGTCAAGTCTGCCATTCTAACCCAATCAGCCTGCCATAATGATCTCCAGCCTTGTGCTCGTCAACATTCTCACCTGAGTTAACAAGACGATTACTGAAATGATCTCAGCAGGTTCTTTAATGACAGCAATGAAATACAGTGGAAAGTTTTTTTTCGGGATTAAGTTAATTTTCATGGCAAAGAAGGACTAAGCAATTCATCTGATCACTCTTCATAACATTCTGGTGTATATGCAAATTGCTATTACAAAAACTTAAGCAGCAACTTTTCCAATTTCCAATATTTATGTAATTCTCAAAACTTTTGGACACGACTGTAGAAGTGATGAAACAATTATTTTAAGATTTGTCACATGTACCTTCTAGCACACACATTTTTTTTGCATTTCCTTTTTATGAAGCTTTAAATTGTATAGATTTATACAATTTTCAGCCATTGCAGTGAATCTGTGATGAAGGGCATTTCGTGGCTTTTTGGTTACATGTCAAGTTGTGTTGTTTTGTTTTATAATAACTAAGGAATAAAATACTTGGGGCAATGAGTTTATTGGAAAACAATCAACAGTGCGATCCAACATGATGCAGAATTTCTTTTGGCGTTATAAAATCTATTACTTTTTTATAACCACACTGAAGCTGTTTTATTTTTGTCGTCCCAGTGCAGTCTTCAGACTAACACAATATATTATTTATTGAAGACAACACATCAGCCTTTCTATCTGTTTTGAGTTAGGTTTATAAATATGGAGTGTCTGCAACTACTACACTGTTTCACCAACTTGGAGCTGATGGGGTTTGAACGGAATCAAAAGAAAATTATGGAAATGTGTATGAATCAAAATGATCACAATTACACATATGCACTTTTTCACGCATACCTACCTCTTTTTTATTATTATTATTGCTCTTAGGTGTCTAAGAATGGCATGGTCAACTCAGTGTTTACACTTTACGAGCTTTCTAATGGCGATGACACTGAAAATGAAGGTACGTATATCTTTTTTTTTATATATATACCTGCCAGTTGTCAGAATTGTGGCGCTTGGTATACAGTGTAGGCCTCGACTTGCGAACATTGGTGTTACAAATTGTTTTACTAACATTTATAGATGCGAACAAATCGCAGAAATAGCTTATGTGTACAAAACAATAGCCACTGCAGTGCACCAAATACCAATACTTACAATTATATACAATATTTCCAGCGTGTAAGTGGATATATAAAATGTCCGGGTAACGTATGGGAGCATGTAGGGGGTGCGGGAGAAATGAGTCGACCTCACCAGTTTCAATGAATCAGTCTGGGAGCACGATGATGGAAAATGTCTATCCTGTAAATCTGTCCTGATGGTAAAAAATCTGGAAAATCCTCAACAAAACAGTCCAGAGTTCACAGTCCAATACAGTGGAAAACAGCTCTGAGACAAAATGGCGTCCAGGATTCCCCTCCTGATGTAAAGGCGCAGAGACAACACTGTTACAATTGACGTGTTTCGTTTCCTTATGCACAAGATGGCAGTGTGGGGAAAGCGGACAGCGGTTTAGTCAAGTGGATTGGTATGCTTTACATTGTATATTCGTGTCAAAGGTATATGAGACTCACTTTGTCGGACTTATGAACAAACCCGACTTATGAACTTGCTCCCAGAACGAAACTCGTTCGTAAGTCGGGGACTACCGTACAGTATTCACAACAAAAGCATTTAGATTGATTGGTTAATCTGGAAAATTTTTCTTTTTTACGATGCAGGATTAAATTTAATTAAACTTTATTTGTATATCGCCTTTAACAATTGTTATTGGTGCAAAGCAGATTTGCACAATTGGATGTAAGGATGTAAGGTATGATCAAATCCTGGTGCAGCCTGATTAGAAAGTGCAAGGTTGTTGGAGGAAGTTCTCGTGAGATTTGCAGATACTCAGGAATCGATTTACCCTGGAACACCTCACCTCAGTGTTAAGTGCTTACTACAAAACTGTGAGGAACGTGTAATTAATTACTTTAAAAGTGGACAGCATGGAAATAGAGATCATGTACATGAACATGAATACAAGAGTCAGTGGTAGTTGTGTTTCTAGAGTCTAAGTTCTGTTTTTAGAGTCTAAGTTCTCTCCCAGAGCTTTAGACACTTTAATACTTGGTACAGTGTACAGTGGTGGGTTTTCAGCAGGTGCTGTTTATTCACCGACTGTAGTGATGATCGGGATGGAATGAACAAGTGATCATGACCAGTGGATCGAGATAAAGAAAGAAAAAACGCAACTCAGTGTTTTATTAATGATATAATGTTCTAATACGTTTAATAAGTTTCTAAAGCAACATCTTGCGTAGGAGCTAAGGCGTCTTTATACAGGGTGTCATTTTAAATGTGCAGCCATGGCAATGTCTATGATGTCCAGCTGCATCGTTTTGTTTTTAATAACATTCATGAGTTTAATAACTAAGGAATAAAATACTTGGGGCCATGAATTTATTAGAAAACAATCAACAGTGGTGCGATCCACCATGAAACAGAATATCTTTTAGCATTATAAAATCAATTACTTTTTTTTTCATAACAGCACTGAAGCTGTTTAATTTTTCTCGTCCCAATGCAATCTCCAGACTAACACAGTATTTTATTTATTGAAGACAACATCACCCCTTCTATCTGTTTCGAGTTAGGTTTATCGGTGTGGAATGTCTTTGATTCGAGTTTCAGAAGAGTCAAATTATTATTGGCTTGCACCGAGCAAAGAAAATATTGAAATGATTTAACTGGGTTAAGAACCTTCCAACACCTTATGTAAACTTGGAGGGATGGCGCTGAATAGTCGACTGTCGAATTTGTGAATGAATGAGATCTGAGATCGCTTGAACATCTGGTAAAGTCGCATTTTGTATATAAAATGTACAGTAGAAATCAGAGCTTGGTTTAATCGCGAAAGTACAGTGTGATGAGAACTCTCAGGATTGAGACTAAACAGCTGTGTGTCCATAAGAAAACCACTGGTTAGTGAGACTCATCAGAAGAAGAAAAAAAAAGGCTTCAGTTTGCTGAAAGCTCGGACTTCGGAGCGATGGAAAAAGGTCATGTGATCTGACGAGTTCACACCTGACGCTTTGGATTATCGATAGATTGTTGATTTGGTTCCAATTAAATTTGATCAATAGCACTGATGTTTAATGTCTGATTTGTCTCAAGCAGCTGTTTTATACCAGGTATATAAAAAAAAAAAAAAACGACTAAAAGTATCTAATAAACATTACAACATTGTGTAACTTGTGTAGTTGATGGGTTAAATGTCTCAACACGATAATTTTTTACCCCTGAGGATCATCTGCTCCACATGGTAGGAGGTGGCAGTATTGCATCAACCTTCCAGTAGGTGGCACCAACCGCATATATAGTTAAAAGTGATAAAAGAAGTGCAGTATTAACATTAAGACTAGACTTACCGTATTCCAGAGCGATGTGCACGTCAGGGTAAGAAGGGAAGCGCATGACGCGATGATCCGCATGCATAATGTCCACTGTACAAGCCTCTGTAGTCAGGTCTGGACTCAGCAATAAAATAAAGTCGGCTGATGATTTGAATGTACTGAACGACCAGGTTATCACATCTACGGAGTTTTTCTTCCCTGATGGCACGACCATATTCCAGGACTCGTATTGTGAAAGAGATCATAAAGAATAATTTTCACACACGAGTTTGCCACCAATTCGTCGCTCATAAAATACGATCTAACTAAATATTTGTGTGCGCATTTTTTTTCTTCCCCCAACCAGACAGTGTATATCAAATATTAACAGTTGTTTCCTTACTAACCTGTCTTTTTCTTATAAGATTATAAGACTTGTCATGTTAATAAAGAACCGCAGAGCTCTCCTTGCTGAAGAATTCCACAAGACGTTCCTGTATTAAACTGAAATCTTTGGAAAGTGTAATAATTTAAATGGTTCTACAAAGTACAAATAAAGTAACAATACTAGAAATTCAAGTATTTTAAAAAAAAATTTTTTTTAGACACGTTCAATAATAAAGGTTCAGTAATGTTTTATGATCATGTACTGAAGGACAACAGTTTGTGAATGACTGTGCACGTCACTTCATTTCCCAGAGTTCCATGGGCTGGAGGATTGGATGCTGCTGCGTGCGCTACAGGCCCTGCAGGCTGAAGGCAAAGCAGAGATCATCACAATGGATGATGGAAAAGGAGTCAAATTCTTCTGATTACGAAATAAAACACAAACACACACACACACACATTTTTTTTTACCCGGACAGTGTTGCCCAGGCTGATCTATTTTTTTATTTTTTTTTTGATCCATCACACTGAGATCTCTGGTGGATTTCCTAACACAGATTAAGTAAAGAAAAAAGTTCCAGTTTTAAGCTGTGGCTGGAAAACTGGCCCAAAGCATCATATAGCACATCATTACAGTGGTCCCTCAGCATACGAATTTAATCCGTTATGGAATCGAGTTCTTTAGGCGCAATTACGTATTGCGAAATGCATTTTCCCATAGCAAATAATCTGTTCCAGCCACCCAAAAATATGACCAATATTACCAATTTATAATTATATTTTTGCATATAAAAAATCTAAACACTTAGAAAAGACAGATGAAGTAAAATATGAAATAAATAGACATTAAACCTCACTTAACCTTAATTTATGATTCGTCTCAGCACCGGCTCCTGAAACTGAAAAGTGGCTCTGTTTTATTCTTGCTACCGTCCTCAATAACATTCTTGGTCTCGTGCTATGTCTTGCACAAAATGCAAATAAAAACCCACAAACAATATGTAAACTCGCTTGGCTTGGCTTTCCACTGATGCATACAAGTTTTGATCGACTACCAGAAGTACACGCAACCGAATGTACAGTACATGTGACCGGCTCTGTCGCTCGTATCCCCGAAAATGCTTCACATGCCGAGGCAAATCTCTTGCCAAGTTTTACTTCTTAAGGCGGGGCGTTTTTATGCTGAGGTACCACTATACTTAATTGTTGCATTAAAAGTCATTATTGTGTAAATACAGCTCTGGTTAATAATGTTAATAGTTTCCTCGGAACTATTCTCTTAATTTGTGATTTTATACCTGACACACGTTCAGGCCTGTCTCGTAGGTTTGATATGTGAGTTCACTTGCATAGTTCAACTATGGCATATCAGGAGAAAAACAATATTTTTTTATTTTAATTTTTTCTTTAGTGCTGTTAATTTTGTCCGACTCTCATTCTACTTGAATATCTCCTGCGTGTGCTACTGTACCACCAAACCTAAAATACGTACTAGGAGTCACGTGATGCTTCCTTTCCAAGACACATGAAGATACAAACCAGTAGTTTTTATGCCAGTTCTGGCTGTTTGGTTGCTGAAACTTTCCCGTAGCACTATTCTTCTCGTCTTCTATGTCTGTCTCAAACCACTTTTATATCATGATAATACTGTACAAATAAATACGAGAGGTTTTCTTTTCTCTTGTGCATGTGGTTGTTGTTTTTTATTTTATTTTTATTTTTTAAAGTTTTTGTTTGATGATCAGAAACAGAGAAATTGATTATGGCCATAAATTTCACCAATAGTCCTTTTCTGTGATTCTCAGAGCAAGAGTTACATTTCTGTTTGCCTTTTTTTCAGTGTTTAATGTTCAACATTTTTTCTTGTTTGTTTCTACATTTATACATCTAGTCGTCAGCATTTGCCTTTATTTCTTTATATTTACAGAGATACAAGTTAGAATTCTAGTATTAGATCAGTTATTTAAGCTATAAATTCAGGCTATAAATTAAAATTTGTCACTAAAATTGTGGTTTGGTGTTCACGTCAAACCAGGACTGGTGATGAAATTTTTGGTGAATGAAGGTGTAAAACCGATTTATTGACATTTACAGACGAAGCACAGTACGGTGTTGAGGCTCTTAGTAAAGCATCTAAATGGTGCAAACATTTTAAAGAAGGCAGTACGTCCGTGAAGGACATTCAGTAATCGTTTCTGTGAACATTCAGAGAACTCGTCTGGGAGTTAATGCCACATCACCTGTACAGTCCTGGCCTCGCTCCAAGACATTTCCACATGTTTTGGACCATTAAAGGAGTTCCTGGGAGGCCAGCGTTTCAGACGTGAAGCAGGCAGTCCGATACTGGCTCAAGCATACTGAGAAAACCCTGATGATATACAAGCACTAATGAAACGCTGTGATAAGTTCATTAATGCAGCAGGGGATTATATAGAGAAATAGGGGGAGTTTGACTTGAAGACGCTTTATATGTCAGACATTTAAAGTGAAGATTATTGATAGCATTTTGGTGTCACAAGCCCTGAAGCAAAAAAAAATGAACAAGCGTCAGCAAGTATAGTGACTCAAGGTTGTTTTAAAAATCTAATAACTAGTTTTGTCTAGCAGCGAGAGCATACAGACAGGTTGTGACTCACTAGCTATGTAAATCATAGGCTTTGGTTCGAGTGATTTACACTCATGTGTGCATACTCTTCAAACGACCTGAACTTAGTTACATAATCCACATCTTTCCAAACCTGGGAGTGTACAGTTTGAAGTCAAACGTGCATGGAATGAATTGTATGTCCGTGTCTTACAAATCTTACAGTATCTACTTTTCTTACAGTATCTACTTTTCTTACAGTATCTACTTTTCTACAGTACAGCACTCGAATAATTTCCAATACCAAATTTTATAATAAAAAATCTTTATGACCTCAGCATTATCGGGTCAGTACAAATACATTAGAGATTGAAATGAATGGAATATTCTCGAGAAAGGGACATAAAGGATCGAAATCAAACTGTGGAAAGTATATTAAAAACAGAAACCAGGATAAATCATATCAGATATTATTGTCCACCTTTAATGTGATATAACAGTCAACCAAATACAAGAGAAAATGAAAAAAAAATAAATGGTTGAAGGGGGAAAAAAGACGTTATTTACGTGGTTGCATAAGTTTGCATCTCCTGAATGAGACAACAATCTCTTGTATTCTTAACAGGTCTGGGCTCTAGATTAGGGTGGCTAGATGAAACCCATTCTCTCGCACACACAAAACTAAGCCAACTATCTAAATGATCCCAAACCATATGGCAAATGTGTCATGGTCTGATGTAACCAAGGTGATAGATTTGTCACAAAAACTGTACACGTTATCACCCAAAGAACGCCATACTCCCATACTCACGGTGAAGCTGGATCGAGGGAATAACAGATCGCTCCGAATACTGATCTATTGCGCAAAAGCTTCAGGCATCTGTTGGACAGCTGAAAATGTAGAAAAATATCACCTTTCAGCATGACAATGACCCAACGTACGGATCCAAGTCAACGAACGACTGGATCAACATTTTACAGTGAGAGCTGAGGTCTAAATTCCAGTTGAACAGGATATCACCTATGATATGACATTAAAGGTGGAAAAAGTTCTGATCTGATTTTTGTTTTGATGTATAATAAATAACAGTGTATGGCCAGTGGTTTAGCACACTGTTAGCCTGGTTCTCTCACAGAAGTCTCATCAATTCTCCAATCATTTAGTGTTAGTTACCCTAAAAAACTGTAAAAAAAAATAATAATAAATAAAAAAAAAATAACTAATAATAATAAAATTACAGCCTGACATACTGTATAAAGGCGAGGCAGATTAGGGATCCTTTCATACTATGTTGTGAAGTTGTGAATTTTTGTCAACATAAAGAAATGTTAATAATTTTCACCTACATCTCCATAACTGATGTTCATTTACATGGTTGGAAACTGTCGAGTGTCACATTCCAAATGATAAACGTTACATGGTGGTGCCCTCTGTTGTACATTGAGATGTAATGCACAACCCTACACTTCACACTGGTCTAGCAAGAGGCATCACCAAGAGGCAAACACAAGTCAAACCGGGACTTGATGGAATTTCTCATGAATGAAGGCGTAATACTGATTGAATACGTAACACTGAGTTGATTTCAAGCACAGTACGTTGATGAGAGTCTAAGCTGCAGTAAAATATTTGAAAGGAGGCCATACAGTACGTCTGTGAATGACCATCCCGGTCGAGGTGGCTCGGAGCCCAGTACAGGAGCCAGCCAACCTGTCTGTGGGAACTGCACACACAATCATTCAGCAACGCCACTTGGACCATTACAGGAGGTAGTTATTACTGAATCCCCTCACTCCAAACCATTTCCACACATTTGGGCCGTTAATGGAGTTCCTGGGAGGCCGGCGTTTCAAATGTTAAGCAGGTAGTCCGATCAGGGCTCCGGTGTACTGGGAAATCTTTCTACACTAGTGAAACGCTGTGTTGGTGTAGCAGGGGATTATATAGAGAACTAAAGGTACTAGTTGCATTCGCGTTTACTTACTTCTTATAGTAATGTACTAGTTTTACTCTCATAATTGTTCTGTTATTCTGCACAATCAAAAGTCCCGCTCTAATGTATGTTCACCTTAGCCTTACTTAACACTAATTAGATTTTATTGGATTCATTCTTTTTTTCATGCACATTAATGGTATACAGAGCTAATTATTCGTTTTTGTCATGTTATTAATGAATGTTACACTCTGAAATGCGGCTAATGCGAAATGGCCTTGAATGCATCGTGCCAGGACTGTTGCACGCGGCAGTGAGCTACTGTTCTGCCAAGACATAAAAGTCACATCAATTATGTCACAACTTGTTTCTTGCAGCATGACTTGAAAGGAAATCACAGAGAACAGATTTTTAAATGACAAATGATCCTTCAGGCCATAAAGGTTTCATCTGTCGTCCTTTGTTTGAGCAAGTACTGAGATGCTGTTAACAAAGGTGATGGGGAAACCCAACAGGAATTTGAGTTCGGTGGGTTTGGAAAGGATTCTGATTCTTCAGTTTTCCACACATGTTATATATATATATATATATATAGCTTTCATTAAAAATGGATTTATTGTCATTTTTTGGCTGTCAATCTACAGGCTTGGGCTTCTTAGTCCCAGTCACGAGAGATATTGTAATGTATAGTGTATAATTGCTCGAGGTTTTTTTTCTCTCTCTTTCTTAAGTGTATCAGCATTTAAAAGGCTTCAGTAGAGAAATATTTACAGTGACATTTTAAATCTTGAGCTGCAACTGACAAATTGTATTGATTTTGTTGTTTATTTGTCTCAGCCCACTTTTTAGGCTGAATAACCTACAAGTATGAGGAACCGGAATAGTTTGCAGGTCTTGCTCAGGTCTTGACTCTGGCAGTCCTGTGATTTGAACAAACAACATTCAAGTCATTAGCAAAGAACCTCAACTGCACCTCAGGAGCCTGTTCGGTTGAAAAAAATGTTTTAGCATGTGCTAATATTTTGTTGACCTCATTTAGCAGTGATTATGGCAGACTGCTTTAATTATGGCTATTTCGCGTGTGGAAATAATTCCTTATGCTCCCAGAACCGCTGTTTCTGAGCCATCATGGAAGAAAAACTCCACTGATGTGATAACCTACTACTCATTCAGTACTTTCAGGACATCAGCGGACTTCATTTTATTGTCACATAACGTTGCTGAGTCTAGACCTGAGCATGTGAAGAAACCCCAGATCATAACACTGCCTCCAGAGGATGGTACAGTGGGGATTATGCAAGATGGGAGCATCGTTCATGCACTTCCCGTCTTACCCTGACCCGCCCATTGCTCTGGAATAGGCTCAAGTTGAACTTATCAGACCACATGACTTTGTCTTCCATTGCTCCGAAGTCCAATCCTTCAGAGCCCCTCTGGTGACATTGGGAAAAAAAATACTTAGGCATAAGAACAAGATACTACATTGTGGCCATGATTTACTATGGAGTAGGAACAAATTATTATAATGTGTGGCCACATTTTCTTGAGTCATGGCCACAACATAGTATCTCTTGGGCATGTGTTATACTATCTTGTCCACACACCATGGCCACAAGTCTTGGCTCATTTCCACACCTTAGTAAGTTGTGGCTACAAAATAGTATCTCGGTCCCACACCTTAGTTAGTCGTGGCAACAGAATATGTTTTTCCCTCCAATGTCACCAGAGGGGCTCTGTACTGATGTTTTTGCTCCCTAGCCAATTCAAGACTTTTTTCTGACTCATTAATAAATGTAAGTGTTTTTCTTATGGTCCCATGGTCTTAGGGTCCCAATCGTGTGAGTGAGTTCTCATCACATTGTGTGTATGGATGGAAATGCTCTTTTTTCACTGTTAAACATAGCTCTGGTTCTTACTGTCCATTTCTTACTGTGCAACTTCACCAAGTGTTTGAGTTACCTCTGATTTATAACCGGTGACGGTTCAGCATTATCCTTCTAGGTTTTTTTTATAATGCATTGGACAGTTCTTAACCCAATTTTAATATTTGTTTTTGATTCATAGTAAAAATTTGACCTTTCTGAATTGCTTTTTTTTTTTTTTTTTTGGTGAGGCAGTGTCTGTGGCAGGTATGAACTGGGCCAGTGTGAATGCAGACTAACACTTAGATCATCTGATGCGGGTCTTTAAAACTCGAAATTCCTTAAGACGTCTGTATGAATAATGCGCACTGTTGGCCTTGTGTCTCCATGTCTCCAGGGTCCGAGTTCGATTCCCGCCTTGGGGTCTGTGTGCATGGAGTTTGCACGTTCTCCCCGTGCTTGGTGGGTTTGCTCAGGGTCCTCCGGTTTCCTCTCAGAGTCCAAAATTGTGCGGATAAGACTAATTGGCATTCCTGAATTACCCGTAGCGTGGGAATGTTGACTGGATGTCCTACCACACTGGTAAAAATGGGAATAAATAATAATAATAATAATAATAATAATAATAATAATGCATTTTATTTCTGGTCGCCTTCCAGATCAAACAAGAATAAATTAAACAGTAAAACAAAATAGGATTTATAACAGAAACAACACTGAGTAATAAGAGAAGATTAAAAACAAACAAACAAACTAAAAATATATATATATAAAGTGACAGTGTCATCATTTAAGACGTTTAAAAACAAATGACAATTCAGAAGGAGGTTTAAATGGACATTTATGATTAGAAATTTAACCACTGAGGCACTTAACCCTCAACTGATAATGAGATAAAATGAAATGTAAGTGGCTTTGGATACGCGTGTTTGCCAAGTGCTGTAAATGTGTGGTCTTCATTAAATAATTAAATAAGTCATGAAAACATCTCCATTTGTGCAGTCCCACCTGCGCTCAGAGGGCCAGTGGTGGTCTATCTCAGCTCGCCGTGGCACGTGGGGGAGTCTGGTGTAGCAGCACTTCAGGTACAGAAGGAGGCGGGAACTCGTGCACACACACACGCGCACACAGAGGCTACTGCTCGGCTCGCGCTCGCGCGTTCAGAACAAGCTGTGCTCGTGTTAATTAAGCAGCGCTACCCGAATGCGCAAAGTAAAGTAAAGTGAGGGACTCTGCACGAGACGGACATGATGTCCTCGCGAATATCATCATCATGAACTGGATGTAAAATAAAATAAAAATAATAATAATAAAGAAAGAAGAAGAAGAAGAAGAAGCAGTAGTAGTATACACAGTGTTTGCTCCTCCGACTTATCCGTAGGATGTCCCACGCGGAGCTGGAGGTGTCCGGA
Organism: Clarias macrocephalus; assembly: GCA_011419295.1. Classification (NCBI taxonomy): domain Eukaryota; kingdom Metazoa; phylum Chordata; class Actinopteri; order Siluriformes; family Clariidae; genus Clarias; species Clarias macrocephalus. The sequence goes on along the minus strand of JAAGKR010005383.1, from coordinate 34,772 downwards.
CTCGGCTTCACGAGTCTACCTGTCGTCGATCACCTGGACGCGGACTGTCTGCTGCGCGCGCACACGCTGAGCGCCCGGAGGAACTCGTACGTGCTGCACAAGCTCGAGCTCGAGCCGCTCTACAGCGCGCAGTCGTGGTCCGAGGAGAACGTCCTACCCGAGAGGCAGACGGAGGAAGCCAAGGCGGTCGAGTCGCCCGTGTCCCCGGCGTCCCCGCAGTCCCCTCCGTCCTCTGCGCAGTGGGACGCCGCGGTTCCGGCGGCCAGGGCGCACGAGCCGAGCTCGGACTCGGACATCGAGGCCACGAAGAGCAGCCCCAAGCTGGTCCAAAGGCTCGAGAGCCGATGGGAGCTCGAGGAGAAGGAGGACGTGGAGACCCGAGCCGTGGCCACGTCCCCCGACGGACGTTACCTCAAGTTTAACGTGGAGATCGGCAGAGGCTCGTTCAAGACCGTCTACAAAGGCTTGGACACCGAGACCACAGTGGAGGTGGCGTGGTGCGAGCTGCAGGTAAATATATCCTGTCTAAAATAAAATAAATAAATTAATAATAATAATAAAAAAAAAACTTAATGAAACGTGTGCACCTGCCATCAGGAGGATCTTACACACTTTATATTAGTGTACAGTAACTATATACAGTATATCATTAATATATAGGCAGCACGGGGGTGTAGTGGTCAGCACTGTCGCCTTGCACCTCCAGGGTCTGGGTTCGATTCCCGCACAGAGTTTGCAAGTTCTTTCCCATGCTTGGCAGGTTTCCTCCGGGTACTCGGGTTTCCTCCTAAAATCCAAAGACATGCCGATTAGAGTTTTTAATTGCCGTTCCTAAATTGCGCTGTGTGTGTGTGTGTGTAACCCACCTCGTACCCTAAGTGTCCTGTGATACTCTATAAGTGGTATAGATGATGAGTGGATTTATATATAAGTATAAAAAAAATAGATTTTTGGAAAAAAAATATATACAATACTGTAGATTTTTTTTTCACCAAATGACAGAGTAAATGCTACAAAGTTATATATAGTCATATTTACAAGTGGCATTCCGACTTGTACATTAATAATCATACATTTTGGTTTGTATTTGCTTACTGTCTGGGATTGTGTGTGTATGTGTATATAGAGACCCATATGTGTGTGTACACATGTTAGCTCTCTCTCTCTCTCTCTCTCTCTCTCTCTCTCTCTGTCTCTCTCTCTCTGTCTCTATACACACAAACAGTAAGAATTAAAAAAACAAAATGTAGGCTGGCCAGTGTTCAGGCCAGTAGATATAAAAGAAAACCTTTTTTTTTTTTTTTTAATATTAGCTCAGATTTAGTGGTGCCATTATATACATGCTACTTTGTCTGGCATCAGACTAGAGGACAAAGGATTTTTTTTCTTTCAGCTTGTCTCCTTATTGTAAGTGAGCAACAGGCCAATGTCATTTCTGATCCGGTAGTAGGAAGCGTGCCAAAACTGTCTCGATTCAAAAGAGGCTCGAGTCCTGCTAAAAGTCTTAATAAGCTCTAATGGGATTAAAGATGACCGCTGCTGATACCGAGACTTCAGCCTGTCTGTGGTGACATCATCACGGCAATGAATTGCGAAGTGGTGTGGTCTTATCTTTTTGGTCCCCTGTGAGTTTACTCGTTTGATCAACACTCTCTCGAACACATAGATAGATAGGTACGTATATGTATATAGATGACATTCGGATTTTAATGTTGGAAATACAACCTTAAAACGACGTCATTTATTTATATTTTTCAGCTAAAACACATTCTTGAATTGCTTTCTTTTTTCACTTTTGTCAAATTTTTGTTTTCTTTCTGATCCGATTCGAACCCGGGCCGAATCTGAATCAGAGTAGTGCAGATACAAAACTATATCAGATATTCCTATGTAGCAATGGTCTATAGTTTAGGTAATTTTTAAAAAAAAATATTACCCAGAAAAATCAACCAGAGAGAGATACCACTACAGTGATTGCTTTGTGTACGAGTGAAACGAAGCTGTGTCCAATAACAAGCGCTCATGAAAATACGACAGTTCATGTAACCGCACAAACTGTCATTTGTTCACTAGTACAGTATTGGTGAGGTTTGTTTTTGGAAAGCTGTCGCGCTCGCTATGTCAAGTTCTGCGTCGGGTTCTCCGGAGGGGTTCTATGTTACTCTGTTATAAAATTAAGGGGCTACGGTTGTTTTGAGGTTGTATTTGCAACATCATTCATTCATTCGTTTATTCACTCAACATCGTCGCAATGTCACTTTATCAAAATCTAACTTTGAGACCAACTGAACGCCACAGTTGTGTTTTGGGCTGCGACATCGCAAACTAATCAGTTAATGAGAACGTTATACAGCGTCAGGATTTGTTACATTGTGATCTGGACGTCTGTCTTTTCCAGTTGAATTTTCTTTCTGGTCTGCACACGCCCTCAAAATGTACACTTTTGTATTTTATTTCTATTCGATTTTATTGTATTTTGACCTGTTAAAAGTTTTGACAGGTTGTGCAATCCAGATGTTTTGATTCGGTTCCAGATCTCGAACACCAGGCTTGTTATTGTTGCTGAAGAAACGTAGTAGTTTTGTTACTAAACATGGGCAAAGCCTTTGCTTGTACAGTAAATTAAAATGAAAATTATTTGAAGTACTAAAGTGTTTTAAAATGTTTTTTAATCAAAAACAATTGTTGAACAATTAATTAGTTTGCACAAAGTGCGTTTCCTGTCTGATGACGATCATAGCGTATTCAGTGCTAGTTACAATTAATCCAACAGTCACATCAATATTGGGTGCGTCATACCTTATTAAGTAGAACATACCCACTGTTTAGCCGAACAGTATTTGGCACTGTTGTCGGAACACCGAACACGTCATTAATGTTCATGGTCTAATGCAAAGTTGGCCGGTTATGAATCTAATCATTCAAAGCCGACGTTGCCAAATCACCTCTGGGTCTCCCTATGCCTTATTAGTGACAATTACAGAACAGTTGGACATTTATTCACTCGTGGAAGGAACACAGATGATTGAGAATTTTTTGTACCGTCTTCTTTTTTTTATTCTTTTTTTTTTTTTTTACAGTTGTTTTGCGATCGTCGTAGATTTACAAGCACGGGTAGAGCAGGTTGCATCCGGGACAAGTGTTCTTTCTCCAGCCAAATCCTACCAATGAATGTCCTTTAAATCCCGGCTGTACAAATTGCACATCTGTGCATAAACAAATAACAGGTTAAACAGGTCAGAGCGAGACTGTAGTTATTCGATGTCACAGCATTCCTTTATTCATTTTCTTTATGGCAAACTTACACCGCCTCAACAACCATCGCTATCAACACTGTCCGTCTGACCATCTCTTCACTTTAATTCATACTGATGATGAATTAAACTGAAGAGGGTCATTTTGTTTCTCTGGTGCTTTTAACAATAGAACTGAGGAACAGCTTTATAGAAATACGGATGTAGATTTATATTTTTAAGGCACAAACAAAGAGGCGTTGATGCGCTAAGGCTCTGAGTTACTGATGGAAAGTCGGTGGTTCGAGCCCAAGCGCTGCCAGGTTGCCGCTGTTGGGCCCTTGAGCGAGGCCCTTAACCGTCTGCTCCAGAGGTGCTGATTCTGCGCTCTGACCCCTGCCTACTTGGGATATTTGAAGAATAAAGAGTTTCACTGTGCATTGATGTATATGTGACGAATAAAGGCTGAACTTGTTTTAATAAACGCTACGGCGTACCATGACAGTTTTAAGGCAATCGCACTGCCTTTAGTTAAATACACACTTTTTTTCACACTTGTTTCCTGGCAGCTTGCGTGCCCTCCCACGCCCATGGTGTTTTATCAGCAGCTGCCTCATGTTAGATAAGCCATGGCTATACATTTCTGTAGAAGAGGAGAGGTTACTTTGAGAATTCTGTAGCGTAACCATTGAAACCTCCCAGTCACGTTACACTGCGATGTTTGTTTGATTGCCTACAACTTGGTTGTGTAAGAAAACGTAAGCTGAAAAGTAACAGCAAATGTCAAACAGATGGGTGTTGATTAAGGAACCGTACCCAATTAACCATTCTTTCTAAATCAAGAATGCATTTAAATGAGAAAATGTGAAATAGCATAAGAATCATCAGTAGCAGTAACAAGACATCCAGTAGTTTTGATTCTGTAAAGCTGCTTTGTGACAAAAAATAGTGCTATAGAAATAACATTTAATTGAATAGTAGTAGCAGCAATAGCAGTGTCGCCGGTCTGTATAGTGTTTAGCATGATCTCATTTTGAGTTTCTCCAGTTTCCTGACATCTTCCAGTAACTTGCTGGCAGATAGACAGACTAGTGATGATTGATTGTATCAGGGGAAAAATCTTTACATGGATGGTGATCTGTTACATACTATAATGCAATTCATCATGTTTCTCACCTCATGCCAGGGTTCCTAGGACGGGATGTGATCAAATATGACCTTGAATGGGATAAAGAGTTTACTGATGAATTGGTAACTGATGAATTATTGAACTTTATCATTCGGTCATTTCCCAAGCATGGTGTCTTAGTGCTTAGCACTTGGTTAGGGTTGGGGGTTTGAATCCTGCTGCTGTGTACTTTCCTCTCACAATCTGAACATGTGTTGTAAGGCTGATCTGAATTACTTGTAGTGTGTGTGTGTGTGTGTGTGTGTGTGTGTGTGTGTGTGTGTGTGTGTGTGTGTGTGTGTGTGTGTGTGAGTGAGCGGCCTGGTGCCTCAGTGGTTAGTACTGTCGCCTTGCACCTCAAGGTTCTGGGTTCTGTGTGCACAGAGTTTGCATGTCCTCCCTGTGCCTGGCGGGTTTCCTCCGGGTACTCCGGTTTCCTCCCACAGTCTAAAGACATGCAGATTAGACTAATTGGCGTTCCCAAATTGACCGTCGTGTAATGTGAATGAGTGTATGAGTGTGTGTGTGTGTGCCCTGCGATGGATTGGCGCCCCATCCCGGGTGAACACCGACTTGTGCACTATAGGCTCTGTATCCTGTATACAGGATAAATCGGTATAGACGATGAGTGAGAGTATAAGCGAGTGTGAGTTGGTGTAGTTGTGGCCTATGAAGGCTCGCAGCCCATCCAGGGTGTCCTCCACCTTGAACGTTGGGTTTTTTGGGATAGCCTTCAGGATAAGAGGATGGAGGGATGTATGGATGGATGTTTTTCCCCTCCTTCGTGCTTAAATGTTATGGCAACATTGAATTTTCTTGGATGGGAAAGTAAATGAATGGAGAACATGTCCTAATGGATCAATACCTAATCTGGAGGTACACTAAATTGCCAGAGGGCCAATGAAGCATTGAGGGAGTTTCTCGCCGAGAACAAAGATTTCGACTATTTGGATTCCAAACTTTTTGAGTCAGATGAAGTGCTGCCAGCTCCTGACCATTGGCCTATTGTGCTTTCATGCACTTCTCTCCGCTGTCTTGGCTGTAAACGGGAACTGAGTCATTCTGATTGCTTACTAAAAACATTCTGACATAAACTATCAAATAAATCCAAGATAGAATTTTCACATGAATAATGGCATTGATATATATTTTTATAATAAGGTTTAATACGTTTTCTTCCTCTTATTTGTAATTCATTTTATGCTTTGTATAACACTTGATCTGGTAACTGGCATGTACTGTACCAGTGTGTATATTTATTGGACGGTGTTTTTGTCTAAATTGACTTAACGCTGAGACAAATCCAAGCAAAGATTAAGACTGATGGCTTTGATCAGCACTTGCTTGCGAGCAGCCGTGGGATTTAAACTGGTGAGCTGCCGGTATGTTATGGAGATAAGTACTTTGAGATTCAGTTTTATTCATTCCTTGTGGCACCATTGCGTTTAAAGTTCCACGCTGCTTTGCGTATGCTGGCGATTTTCAAAGCCTTTCGATGATGTCTTAGCCATCTTTCCAGGCTCCAGTATTTGTACAGTATTTACGTGCTGCTCTTCATCTCAGTGTAAACTACAGTACATACTGTCTGCTATCTTCTTTTTACAACCTCGTAGTTGCTTTTTCCTCAAACCTCCTCTCATTGACCTTAAATGCTTGAGACGGAGGTTATTCTTTCACGTTCTGTGTTATCATATTTCGCTTATTATGTCATACGGTTAGTGGGTGATATGTGGGCTGTAATTAGTGCCAGATGTGTCCTGAATAACATCAGTATTCTGCCTAAAATCCAGTTGTTGCAACCGGGTTTAACGCAACACATGAAGGACCAGTAATGCGGAGCACAGACTCGGCGCTTCAGCTACGTCTCAGAGGAGTGTGTGTGACGGCAAAGAAAGAATCTCTACAATATACTGTATGCACTTATAACACTATATTTAAATATCATCTGCCTCTGTACTAGCAAATAGAGTCAATGACTCAAGTTCATAAGTTACATCAATACTCATTACTCATAGTGAGACTTGGGTTAATTTTCAGGGTGCCTCGTTTAGTTTGTAAAAAAAAGGGATCATTGAGGTCAAAACTAGCTTTAAAAAAAACTAACAACAGGAACACAAAGAACTGTTGCCTTATGTCCCCTTAAATACTGGCTAAAGGTGCAGTTCATCAAGTTTGCTTTCAAAATAAATACACTTAATTATATCTTAATTATTACTTAATTATTTAGTAGCACTCGATCAAGCACATCCTCTTATTTGGCACTTTCTTCTACACTCTACACTATTTCCACTATTAGAAGACAATTAACATTATTCGCACCATTAACTAGAATGCACTATTTTATCATGCATTAAATTCTTTGATTTTGATTAATAAAATGTAAACGCATTACATTATTGCACCCAGCTGGGAATAAACTGATTTAACATTAATCTGCTCCAGTTACAGCTCACTTTAATCCATGACAAACTTTCGCACAAAATATTATAGGTCAGAAATGATGTATGGACATGATGAAATGATGTATGGCTCAAATTCAAGCCCAGAACAACAACAACAACAACAACAACAAAGGAGATACGACGCTGTTTTGGGAAATCGCACATAGTGGATAAGTGCGTAGTTAGCCTGAGGTCCGAATCTCATTCACAGTTCCTTGATAATACTGTATATCCTCGCTATTATTTGCTGTAAAGGCACTTGAAACAAACATGTTATTGAAACAGGAGTTATTGCTTTGCCTATCAGGGTTATATCATTATGTTCTGTAAATGGAATCACATGATACCGTACTCAGATGTAGTGATAGAAGCAGCACAAATGGGGAGCACATGGCGAAGGAAACTCAACAGAATGCAGGTTTAAATGGTAGAAAGTTTAGAGCGAGAAAAAAACTCTGCTGGCAGGCAGGGGATGACGACGCGTTCCCTTTGATCAATAACACAAAGATTTCTCGTCAACACCTCTGCCAAGTTTTTGTTCAGAATTAGCCTTTGGCAGAAAAGTTTCCCCTCCTCTAGTTGACATTTTCGTCCATCTTTACTTGTCAAAACCTCTCCCAGGCTCATGCAAAGGGAGCATGCTTTTCATTGTTTTATTCATCCTCCGGGCAAAGTGTACTCTGAATATAATTACTTAAAACAACTAGGAAAAGACCCTTCTGTTAGAATTTCCTTCTACACGTACAGTAGATCTCTAGTTGTTAATTGAGGTGATGCGTATTCAGGGCTCTGAGAAAACACCGCCGTCTCCCAGGGGACTCTGTGGCTTGGTCCACTTTTTCAACATCCTCAAGCTTTCTACACATATAAACGATTTCTATTTTTCCATGCAGCTATACATTAGTTTGGGGGAAAAAAAAACAAAAAACATTGCGATTACTTTGAGAAATATTGCAAATGAAATTTAAACTATGATGTGTAACTATTAAATGTTAACTAACTGTAATGTTCTTGGCTAACATCAAATTAATGGACGAATGATCTCATTAATACAGAGAGATGTTTCAAAAATATATGTCTTAAATGATTGATAAACTACAAAATCTATGTAAATTCCTGACTGTGTGTATATATTATAATAAATTAATACATTTTAATACATTTAAATTGTAATAAATTAGTGTGATGAATTGCGATTAAATATTTGCACCGGTCCCTATCGAGATTTTTATTTTTATTGGGTTAATTGTGTAGCATTACACAGTAGCAATAGTCCATGGGAAGTTGAGGCAGTGGACCAGTGTACAATATCCTCCTGAGCCCCGAGCTCTACTGTCCATTGCACGTTCTACTGACTGTTTCTTGAATTTGACAGTCTTATGCAAAAGTTTAGGCACCCTTTGATAAATAACAGTAATGTTAAAAAACAATAATGTTTTTTTTTTTATCTGTGTTCAATTTATGACATAAGAAGTAACTATGCACCAATGTTTGCTGAAAATATGGTGCATTTTTTTTCCATTTCCAAGAGAGACTGAATTAACATCCCTATTTATCAAGGGGTGCCTAAACTTTTGCATAAGACTGTATATATAGAGAGACAATGTAGATGGAAGAAAGTGTCATGTCCTCATAGGAGGACATTCAGGTGCATACAAACACTTATACTTGCAAAAGTGTTATTTGTTAAGTATGACTGCATGCCGCGTCTCGTTCACTCCTGAGTTACCACTGATCCGACCCCTTCTTCCCGACTCCATCAGTGAAGAGTTGATAACCTCAACAAAGTGGACGCCACGTTTCCTGTTCCACAGTTGCACCTTGGACCCTGTAGCACATAGTTGAGGGGATTTGTTTATGATCACACTATCTGTATCTGGTATCACCCGAATGAAGATGTTTTTTTTTTTTTTTTTTTGAGTTCGGGTTCCTGTCATGGTTTCTTCCAGCATTGCCTCCAGCTTGCTCATTAGGGTTAAACTGATAAAGTTATAAATGTGTACAATTTTGAAGCTTTATTTGGGTAAAGCTGCTTTGGGTGAAAAAAAAAATACCGCTTTATCCTGTATACAGGGGGGCCTGGAGCCTATCCCAGGAGATCTTAGGGAACGAGGTGGAGTACATCCTGGACAGGGTGCCAATACATTGCTGGGCACACACATTTATACTGTACACTGCGAGCAATTTTGGAAACAAAAGTTAGCCTAATCTATATTACCGTTTTTGGACTGTGGGAGGAAACCCTGACACGGACCCTGAGGCGGGAATCGAACCCAGATCCTGGTGGTGCAAGGTGACAGTGCTAACCATTAAGCAACTTTGCCTCCTCAAAGGAAAAAATATTTAATTGTTTTTCAATTGAACTGGTTAAGCCAAAGAAACGTTCAATCAAGTTCAATTATGATGAGTGATCTTAGCTTTTAAATGATGCATTAAACCAAATCTATCTATCTATCTTCAGTAATTGCTTTATCCTGGTCAAGGTCACATGGATCTATAGAACTTATCCCTATAAGCAGTGAATGAGTGTGTGAATACGTCTCTGTGAATGGTGCTCTATCATGGACCCGTGTCCTTCCTAGTGGGAAATTCTTCTGCTTCTTCTGTGCCCAGTTGCTCGGATGATCTTTTGAAACCCTGCTCAGAATAAAACCGTTACATAATACTGTAGGAATAAAAGAACATTTCATGCAAAATTACATTTTGTCACTTACAAACGTGCACTTCCTTGTAACATGTTTTTAGAATCACAGTCTCGGCCTATTACACAATCCATCCTACACAGCCAGCCTGTCTTTTACTCTGCCTTTGTTCCTCCAGTGTTAGATATTAAAATAGCAACACTATCAGCGCTGGTATCCACGCTGCAGTCGCTCGCGTTGTTCTAATCCCGCGATGTTATTTCGGGCTCGGCGTGTTTTTGTTTGTAACCATGGAGAGGTAAAATCATGAGGAATTCCAGCTGTTCACGCATCAAAGTATACCAGGATTACCATCACACAGAAAGTTAGGAAGGAAAACCAGACAAAGTCAATGTTCTCCCAGGCTCACTCAGGCAGGAATCATGCACACACAATCCTCCTACACGGTCATGTGTGTGTTCATTCTTTATATGACATGAAAGTACATGTGTGTTTCCATGACTAAATCCCATCAAAACCAGTCAGCTCCTGAAACACTTGATCTTCTTTGTAAAAAGCTGCCCTTCAGGCACATACGCACACACATAGACACACACACACACACACACACACACACACACACACACACACACACACACACACACACACACACACACACTCAGATAAGAGGCGCAACTAACTGTAAGTGGTCCTCTTAGATGGCACGGAGAATAGTTACGGGAAGCACAATGTAGTGTGCATGTGTTGTGTGTTATGGAAATCAAACAGTTGGGAAGTTCAGGAATGCACGCGATACTTTTTTTTTTGATCACATTGTTAAAAGATGTTATTACTATATATATTTCTATACCACTTATCCTGGAACCTCTCCTAGGAGACTTTGGGCATGAGATGGGGTACACCTGGGACTGGTTGCCAATCCATCACACACACACACACACACACACACACACACACACACACACACACACACACACACACACACACACACACACACACACACACAAAGGATTGTTGATTCTTTTCTAACGTCTATTAATGATATTTATTGTCTTGCTTAAAAAAGAAATGATTCTATAATTCCATAATGATATAATTCTCTAATTATCATGATTAAGCAAAATCACACACACAGGGAGTGCGCTTGTACTGAATATCAGCATGGCTTTTTTTTAAATGACAATTATTATCCACAGATTATGATTGGTTTGTTTATTTAACTGGTTCCGTTACTCTGCCAGAACGTGTCCTTCCGCGACCGGCGGTGAGAGCTGGTGACCGAAAGCAGCGGTGAAAGTCGTTTTTAAAATCCTTAGCGTTAATATGCAGCCAAAAGGTGAGGAGACTAAATCATGGAGGTGATGGACAGGACAGTCGTGAGGGACTTACGAGCTTTTACTTCCACTTAGAATATCAGACCATTTCCAGGGTTCCAGGGTCGAATCCCTAATAGAATTAAACGGAAAGCTAGTGTGATGGCTTATTCCACGCACGAAGTAGTGCCTTTGATCAGGGGGTTAAAGGGGGATTTCAAATTCAGCCTCGTGTTAGAAGCTAGTTAGCTGTGAACAGAACAACACGGAGGGTTCAGAGCGATTCGGAACGATTCACAGGCATGTTTTTTAGAATTACATCCCATCATTATCAGATGTGTTTTATTACTGAAAAATGCACCCGTTACAGGTTTTGAAACATTTAATACTTTTATTTAAAAGTCCCAGTGCTGTCATGCTCTATACCGTCCATACCGTGGAATGCCTCTCGTCCATTGCTCTGTTGTATAATGCTCCTTAACTCATGGTCTAGTTGTCGATCTTATCTTTTGACCCATTTGCAATTATCTAGGATGCTAATGTCAACATGAGTGTGGGTGTGTTCTTCAGAATTCCTTTGTTTCTGGCATTTTACCTTGCAGTTTTCATCAAGTGACCCATAAATTTCTATTTCAGTAAAAGTATAGATGGCAAAGCGTAGTACATATGACGGAAAAGCTTTTAGCGCTTCAGGTTAAAAATCTGTTTTTCATAGTGAAAGGCTTCCATTTGCTAGGGAGCATAAAGATCGGACTTCTCTAAGGAAGCGGAGTCCATGACGTGATGCACCCATCATGCATAGTGCCTCACCGTACAAGTTGTGATCTGGGCAATGTTACGTGGCAAAAAATAAAGTCAGACGACGACCTGAATGTACTGAATGACCAGGTTTTCCTCCTCATCATCATTTTCATCGTTTTCACAATTTGCCTATACTTTGGAATGTGCTGGAGAATACGTTACAGATGGCTTGTTTCTCTAATCATCAATAAAAATTCATGCAACTAGATGAAAATAAATGTTGTGAATGTCATCGAAACCACGCCATGGTGAATGTGTACTGTAATCAGAGCTGAAGGAGATTTTACTTTTTAGGCTGGTCAGTGTACTCAGGTTATATAGTTCTCAACGTGATAACTTGATACGATTGCTGATAATGTTTAGAAAGTTGTGAATGAGGCTTGTTGTATAATGTCGCTTTGTGGTTGCATAGAGATATTGTAAGCATATCAAAACAGCCCCAGGATTCTTAACACGCCCGGCAGACTCCATCAGTCAATCGAGTCCTGATCTGTCAGAGTAAGGTAGTGTTACTGGTTTGGCAAAGCGCCACTTATAACGGACTTCCTGGGCTTTATTTTAATTATGTGACTCAGTATGGCTTAAATTACCCCAGATCATTAACCAAAATGTGATAAATGCCGATTTCAGACTTTTAATCATTCTGGCAAATGATTTGGCTCAGACGTAAAAGTTTGTCTAGAAGAAGATTTGGATTTTAAATCTAAACCACTACATTAATTTAAACCACTACATACTGTATACTGTATTTCTCATGACTACCAAAAAGCATGAATTTGCTATATTTTTTATTCACACTCAATCATCACTCTTATTAACGACGTATTTCATATTTGCATAGACACAAATAAGCCGCAGGCTGAATTATCCATTGTGCCAAAACTGTGGTAGATGGAGTTATATATATATATATATATATATTGTTGTTGATAAAATGCACTGATATAACCAAAGAAAAATATTTTTTGCATTTGTAATTTTAAGCACCCTTATAAATCAAATTCACAAAATCATTTGTCAGCTAAGTGTCTGGCTTGATTAAAAAAAAATAATAATAAAAAATAACTAACAGTTTTTTCCCTAAATCCTCCTTATCTCATTTTGCTTTGAAACTTCATTTGTGCATCAGATAACAGATTATGTATCGTTTATATTTTCAAACATGGACAAAATATTTGGTGGTTATTAATAAGATTTATTTAGCTTTAACAGAGGTAATTCAGATGTTGGCGTCTCGTGTGATTGTGATCCGGTATGAATACTGTAGTCCACCAGTTCACCAAAGTAAAATGGACTTTGCATATTGGAGTGAAATAAGACGAGTTCTGGGTTGACTGGATGCTGGTGTTGGCTATTGTCTCGCCATCTGTTCTTCTTTAATCAGGTGGAATGTTCGAGCAGCTCCAGAGCTGCGTGCTGATATTGGCTCGTCTTCCACTTCTCCTTCACACACCGTACAGCAGGCCGAGTCTATACGAAACAGATCCAATTTAAATGTACTATTCATAACTCTAGACAACATTAAGTTACGCAATCCCAGCCCAGCTTTATATTTTGTATTTTGTATTTGTTTTAGACGGACTCTCACTTTCCCCACCTGTCGGAGAGATGTGCCTTCCTAGGCAAGACTTCTCACTATGAATCAGACTTGGAGTGCAGCCAGAGTATTTCCTTTCTGACTCTTGCCATTTACGACCCCAGCGGCTCCCAAACCACCCGCGTCCCTCCCCCTCTGCCCAGCCACTCTCCTCGTTCCTCCACTAGAGAATTGCTCCAATGTGGTGAACCTACAGTATGAGCAGACTAAAAAAAGAGCACTTACACCACAAGATCACATTTGCACATTTTTTTAAAAACTAAATAATTTTTAGCTTATTTCTGGGAAATATTTGGGTATTTATGAAACAAACGTTACACAATTTTGTGCTGTCTAATATAATTTTAGATCATTTGCCACTATAAAATAATCAAGCTGCAAAATAAATTAATAATAATAATAATAATAATAATAATAATAATTGGATAAAAAATGAGCGGAAAACTGATTTTATTATTTTCTTTTTAAACCTCTACTGCGCTACTATCAGTTTATTTAATAATAATAATAATAATAATAATTAGATAGAAAATGAGCGGAAAACTGATGTTTGTATTATTTTCTTTTTAAACCTCTACTGCTCTACTATTAGTTTATTTAATAATAATAATAATAATAATAATAATAATAATAATAATTAGATAGAAAATGAGCGGAAAATTTGTGTTTTTATTATTTTCTTTTTAAACCTCTACTGCTCTACTATTAGTTTACTTAATAATAATAATAATAATAATAATAATAATAATAGTAATAATAATAATAATAATAATAATTAGATAGAAAATGAGCGGAAAACTGATGTTTTTATTATTTTCTTTTTAAACCTCTACTGCTCTACTATTAGTTTACTTAATAATAATAATAATAATAATAATAATAATAATAATAGTAATAATAATAATAATAATAATAATAATAATTAGATAGAAAATGAGCGGAAAACTGATGTTTTTATTATTTTCTTTTTAAACCTCTACTGCTCTACTATTAGTTTACTTAATAATAATAATAATAATAATAATAATAGTAATAATAATAATAATAATAATAATAATAATAATTAGATAGAAAATGAGCGGAAAACTTATATTTTTATTATTTTATTTTTAAACCTCTACTGCGCTACTATTAGTTTATTTAATAATAATAATAATAATAATAATAATAATACTAATTAGATAGAAAATGAGCGGAAACTGATATTTTTATTATTTTCTTTTTAAACCTCTACTGTCCTACTATTAGTTTACTTAATAATAATGATAATAATAATATGAATATGAATATGAATAAAGTAACCAGCACTTGTGTTAAATGATTCAATTATAAACCAGAGACTCAAATAATCAACAATGGCATTAACCATGGTGTTCATATCACCAGTGAGTAAAACTCCACATTTGTAAAAATCAGAACTGAGGCTGAAAAAGTTTTATTTTTACATCTGGATTTAAGTTTCGACTTTGATAAACATTTCACCGCTATTGTTTTTTAAAGTGGGATTATTTATATTTTTATCTCGTCGCCAGTTTACTGTTATATAGTTGGTGATCAAGTTCCTTAGCTTGGTGTTTAGCTGTTTAGTTAGTGGGTGCGTGGAGTTTGGTGGGTTTCCTCCAGGTGAGGCTAATTGGCACCCTGTCCTGGGTGTACCCTGCGACCCTGTGTAGGATTTAGGAGGATTTAGGCCTTAAAAGCGTTGCGGTTGTTTGCCGCAAGACTCGTGCACAGATTTGAGTTAAGTTTGGCTCTATCATGTTAAGGCTATTGTTGGAAATTTCAACCCTTGTGTTGAGTACTGTCGGATACGCCCACTGAGCCCGAATGTCTTACACCGAACAGCAGAGCGAGTGAGAGACTGTGTGTAGGGGGTGTTAGTTCAGCTTTTTCGGCTTCATTTAAGCTTTAGCTCTCACATGAGCTAATATTACGTTTACCGTCTGCTGGCTTTTATATAAAAGAACAAATTTATAACAAAAGTAAATGAGTGGCAAAGTTTAAATAGTAAGAAAGAAACTACAAGTTGCTCCTTGTTTAACTCTTATATATATATATATATATATATATATATATATATTATTTTTTTTTTTTTGTCACTTGTTGTACCAATAATGCTATGCCTTTACCGCTATGAATAGTACATTTAAATTGGACATACATATTTTTGTTAATTTATTTATATTATTTAATTAGATTTTTTTTATTACAAGGTCTTGGGACATTTGATTTCTCTATACAATCCCCTGCTACACTAATGAACTTATCCCATGGTTTGACTAGTGCGTAGATACCATCAAGGTAGAAAAATTTTCATTAAGCCAGAACCACGAACGCCGGCCTCCCAGGAACTCTAGTTCTGGTTTTGCAAGACAATGTAGAACCTCATACTGTCCACCGCACCACTTGCACATAAGAGGAACTCGGCTGGGAGTTATTGCCACGTCCCCCATACAGTCCTGACCTCGCCCCTCGAAGACATTTGCACATGTTGAGGCCATTACAGGTGTTCTCTGGAGACCAGCGTTTAAGATGTGAATGCAAAGTAGTAACCTGAATGTTTTTCATCTTTAATACTTGATTGAAAAAATTTGCTTTTAAATATATTATGCTTTTTAATAATTACTATACTTACTACAATACAAATTTTTCCCCCCCAATTTTGTCAGCATTTTGCTGTTAAGACAAAATATCGTCTATCCTCAACCTCATTGTATGCAGGATCGTTTAAAAAAAGCTCATCCTGAGACAAACTTCGAATGAACTTCCACATTTTCCAGTTGGATGCTCTGGCACGGGACCATAGATACATATGTTAGCTTCTATGTTTTCCTCATGTAATAGGGCGTTTAGCTGAAGATGTACAGCAAATGTCGCAAAAAGACTCGTCATCAGCGGTAATTGCGCGCTCATGACAGCCATGGGAACGTTTTTTCCTCTCCTGTCAGTGATGACGCATATCGGATTAGTGCGTCAAGGGAAACACTAGCTGCTGCCACTGTGCGAACTGACAATTAAGAGTGATTGTGTCTTTAACAACTCCTTATTCTGAGCGTTCACGTGGCATCCATACACATACACATACAGTTCCATGCTCGCTTTACACTTTTACAATGCTTTTTCAAGTTCTGACATGTGTTCTATTCAATGAAAGGGGGAAAAAAAAATGCCCTGTAACCCTTTAGGCCTTTCATGTTAATTGTAACATTAAAGGTTTTATGTGTCATTTTGTATACACACCCTTGTCCGCAGGCTGTAGCGCATTTCCCATGTTCAGGTTCAGGTACTTAACCTTATCAGCTGCTTTCCCCCCTTAGGTTGTGCGCCTCTTTGAAATACTGTCAAATTAAAGAAAACAAACTTTTAACAGTTTGCATGAGGCCGGTTTTTATGTATATGATCAATATTTAATTCTCCGTATTTGACTAATTGTCACTGTTCGTCGTAATCTCATGTGGCACGATGGCTGCATGTCTCAATGCGGCCCACAAACACGGCCGCCACAGACCCAGAGCTCCCATCACCTGAACACTGACCAACTCACCTGGACTCTTCATAGTATTTGAGGACTCTCATTGCACTCACACAGTGCCCCGTGTTTTCATACCTGTCATTGCCAAGCCTTGTATTGTGTCACAGTCATACAGGTTCTTCATCATACAGGTTTCTGGTTTTCCCTCTTGGCGTAGTCCTGTTTATGCTATTGGCCGCCGCCTGTCTGCCGTCTGCAAGCTTTAAAAATAAAGCACCTGTATCAGCATCTGCCTGACAGATTGTGATAAGTTCTTTTTTGTTTGTTTGTTTGTTTTTTGGTACATAAAATCAAGTCAATGTGTGATTGGGCGTAGGTGTGCGTGTTTGTGCTCTGCGATGGGTCGGCACTCTATCCAGGGTGTACCCCGCTTTTAAGTTCCTTGGGATAAGCTTTGCAGGATAAGTGGTTGTAGACAATGGATGGATGAATTTTGCATTTTTATTTCAAGATAAAATAATAGGAGCATTGGTGGCTCGGTGGTACTGTAGGTTTCTCACCTTCATTCCCATTCCAGTGCCCAAACCCCAGCCACCGGATGCTGTGCCGGTCCAAAGCCCGGATACAATGGGAGGGTTGTGTCATCCAGTGTAAAATCTGTGCCAGGTTGTGTGCGGATCAGTTGGTCTGTTGTGGCGACCCCTCGACACGAGCAGCCAAAAGACTAACAACAACTCCAGATAAAATGATTGAATACTTTACATTATCCCATAATTCTTTCCAATGACAGATTCCTGGTAAACTTGGATGCATAAGCAAACAAACTAAGGTTGGAAAAAAATTGCCAGCGACCACTTTATGCGTACAACCTGTTTTGTGAACAAAATAATTCATTCTGTTTGATCTTTTGTTGTTAGTTTTAAAGTCAGTTTGGGTCTGAAATAAAAATGCAGACGTTTGGACCACACTGTATATAAATGAATGTTATTCAATAATTAACTATGTGTTAGACTGCTGTAAAAATGCTCAGCGTTTCATATTTACCCGACCTTTTGGAGCAAGGAGGCTCTTTATGGTGAAAGGAGCATGAAATGACTTCTTCAAGCCCCAGCACCTCTGAACCGCCTCTGCTGGGCCCTTGAGCAAGGCCCTTAATCCTGACTGCTCCATCGTGCCTAACCCTGACCTCTGACCCCAATTTTGAGGATAATAATTTCTCTAAGCTCAGTCTAAGCTAAGTATACGTGACAAAACAAAAAAAAAAGCATGTAACATAACAGTGGTGTGATGGTTAGAACATTCTATCATATCATTAAACCCGGGTTTCTCTCAAGTAGTACAGAAATTGGTACAAAAATGACGGAGTTTTTACTACTAAGTTTATTTTTCATTCTTAAACATAAGGGGCAGTGAGTCAAAAAGGTGTGTGTTTGGAGTCGAAATGGGATTACCGCCGTTCCGTTTGTGTAACTGTAATATTTCATCGTCTTCTTCGGGGAACTGAACAGACTGGCACACAACCCAGCCTGCTGTTGACTACAAGTCGAGTCGTGATGTCTGAAAGCAGTGAGAACATGAGTGCCTTTAGTAACGTCTTTAAAAAAAGGGAGCGAGAAGCACCAAAATATATCCGAAGACTACAGTTTATTACTACGCACAATACATCTTACATAAGTATATCTTATAATAGATCCGGAGACACAATGCTGCCATAAATGAGATAATATATCATAGTTCCAGTCATGCTTGTATTTAGCTTAAAGAAGAGAAATTACTTTGTGCAACTGTAAAAAAGTGAAAGATTTTCATAAAGTTTGCAATTAAAATAAAACACCTCAAAGAGGACTATTGCGTTATTATACCGTCAGATCATCCAAGCCCTAGTTCAAGAAGTTTTAATGTAAGCAAAATCTGATACAAGCGTACTTTGTATAATTATACAACTTCAAAATATTACCATGCTATAACCTTTAAAACCGTAAAAATGTTTTTGCCACAAGGCTAATAAACAAGAGGCTAAACGGGTTTTATTATCAGGTTAACTTTACGGGGATATTGCTTAGCTTCACGTTTGTTCTCTCGGCTTCGGGTTCTGTCCTAATTGCAGTAACTTCAGTGAGGAGTAGACGCCAGCTGTCATGTTGCTAGACGCAAAACAGAGCCGCAAATCCATGCAGAGATAAACTGTCAGACCCAGTGATTATACAGTAGGTAAAAGACTAGGAATAAGTGGAGGTTTATTTATTTATTTATTTATTTATTTATTTATTTATTTATTATCCACCCTTAAGTCCTATTATTTTATAGTGTTTATTCCACAGCAGTTTTCCATAAGATATCAATTTTATTCATTAATAACCAACACAATCAGTTTATAGTATATTTGCATTTACAGTAAAAAAAAAAAAAGATCTTTGTTTCCATACCATGGTTCTATTTTAGATGTTAATTTTTTGTCTTTTTAAGACAAAAAAAATACTGAAGATCTGAAGAATTCCCTGCAGTATATCTTATAAATGGACTCTGATGTTCAGTAATCAGTCGTGCGTCCCGCCAACAGTGAAGCATCCTGAGACCGCTCATGCGTGGGGTTACGGTTTAGCCGAGAGAGTTGGCTCGCTCACAATTTTGCCTAAGAACAGAGCCATGAATATAAAAGAACAAGTTCTCCCAACCATCCAAGAACATTTTTTTTTCCCAGCATGATGGAGCTCCTCCTCACCATGAGGCAAAAAGTGATAACTAACCGTCTCGAGGAACAATGCATGGAAATTTTGCGTCCATGACCAGGAAACTCCCCAGACCTTAATCCTAGTGAGAACTTGTGGTCAATCCTCAAATGATTGCAGGGTGGACAAACAAAAACCCACAAATTCTGACAGTCTTTGATTATGTGGCATAGAAATTGATTGACAGCACTGCCACTCTTGCGGACTCTTTGTATAAACTCAATGTAATTGTCCAAAAAAAAAAAAAAAAAAACGCTTGTAATTATACTTCAGTGTACCAGAGTAACATCTGACAAAAAGATCTAAAAACACTGAAGCAGCAGAAGAAAATGAAAGAAAATGAACATCTGTGACATTTACAGTACAAAACTTTTGGCCACGGCTTTACATCGTACGTGTGACATTTTAACATGCTGTACATTCAACGTTGTTAAATAACCGATAAAATCTATTTATCGGTTTATCAAGGTGGCGTAGTGCTTAGCACTGTGTCCTCACAGCTCCAGGGCTGGTCCGAGGGTTCGATTCCCACCTTTGGGGAGTTCACATGTTCTCTCCACGCTCGGTGGGCTCTCAGTTTCCCCCCCCCACAGGTCAAAGGCTAACAGGCGTTTCTAAGTTGCCCGTAGTGTACTAGTGTGTACGTGCTTGTGCGCCCCATCCAGGGTGTAAGCCCAGAGTCTCCCGGGTGTACGGCCAGAGCCTGGAGATGATAAGCGGAACAGAGAACGAATGAGAGTGATTACGTGGAGCGCTTGCCATAGTACAAATAATATTATTCTGTTTAACTCTGAGTGACACGAGTCATCAATCACCTGACGAAACAGGAAAAGATCACACACACACACACACACACACACACACACACACACACACACACACACATGCATTCGACATTGACATTTGTTCGCTTTCAGATGACTGACTCTGGGTCTTTGGCTCTCTTTATTACCTGATTAGGTGTATATTGCACAAGCCTCCATCATTACAGTTTGGTTGTTTAAGATACACATACATGCACACTGTTTTTCCACAAACTCCTTGAATGCAGGATTCATGGTGCTTGCTCTGGCCTCATGGGGAGGCTTTTTCCACCAACCTGCCATGGGCCAAGAGGCCCTGAGCTAAATCAAGCCTTTCATAACGCACCTAAGCACAAAAAAGCTTTTGTCGCGTACCAATTCATGCGTTCAGCCGGTTCCTCGAGGTTTCCTGGGATTCCTCAATTTGGATCAGGCTCTAAAAGAAGGGATAGCAGCGTTCACATGATTATGCAACACATCTACGAAGCAGCTGTGGCGAGGGTCTTCACCTGGTTTTAGCGGGATTTAGCTCGCCGTACCGTGACTCTCATGAGCCAAGACAAATACTGAGTCATAACGTTGCAGGATGTATCTGTATCAGTTGTAGGAAATCTGAAGAGCTTTAATAATGACAAATGCTGGGCAGAGCAGTGCAACATGTTCCATGTGTGAGAGTGAGGGGGAACAATTAATAAAAACAGTTATGGAATATTTATAGCGTTAAAATTACGCAATTCTGGCAGGAACACCGGTGACACGGAAAAATATGGTTTCCAGATTTTGAGTGAAAGCGAAAGCTTTGTCAGTGCTCCCATATATAAGTGGTTTGGTGCGAGAGGGAGCTGGAAACGTCGTAGCGCTTAAAAACCAGAGCATTTCGGGTTTTTTTTTTTTTTTACATTGGCAATCACCATTGGCTTCCATGGTCCCTAGTTGGACTACACATGTTTCCATGTATCCATCTAGGAACCCGTGTAGTCCAACTAGGGACCGCGAAGGCCAGTGGTGATTGCCAATGTATTTATTCCCATTTTTATGCCCGTTGTTGGAGCTCCAATCAACATTCACAAACACATTCATACTCTATTGGGAAGACGTATTAGCCCAGGCTTCATGTCTTTGGACTGTGGGAGGACAATAATGAACCCAGAGAAAAACCCACCAGGCATGAGGAGAATACATGCAAACTCCACGCAGGCGGGAAACGAACCCGGACCCTGAAGGTGCAAGGCGACAGTGATAACCACTAAACCACCGTTGGTTATTTCTATCACACGTATGTACAGGGTTTTTATGTTTGTCTGTACTCTGAGAGCTACAAACAGCCGGAACCAAATTCCACGTGTGTCTCAACGTACTTGGCGAATAGAACCCGATTCTGATTCTGATATCACCAGTATACCAGTGTATATAGGGGTCAGGATTGTGCAATATAGAGATATAATATAATACATACAGTAGATATATATCCTGTGACAAAGGCAAAGGAATAACACCAATACATATGATGACATTTTCATGGTTGCTTTCGATTGTCTCTATGACCAAAAATATTGCACCCCCCTTCATAATCTCTAGCGAATATTATATTAGAACACAAATTCATAGGTTTATGAATTACAAATGACAACAAACGAATTTGATGATAAATTAAGCTATATAAAAAATACATGTTGTATAGGAATTTTTATTTATTTATTTTTTTTTCATATAAAACATGTATTTTTTTATATTGCATATTTCATTGCATTTTTTTATATTGCATATTAAAAATCATTCTGTGTCTGTGTATGTATTTAGTGTAAACATGTTTGTATTACGTGACAAATCCGTGCAAAATAAATGTACCACAAAATAAACATTATATGAGAATTTGCTTTCATTATAATAGCAATATCATATTTGATAAAAATAAACCTATGAATTTCTGTTTTAATGTAATATTCGATAGAGATTATGTAGCGGGAGTGAGGGATGCGGGGGAATCCATGGCGGGGGGGGGGGGCATTTTTTTGGTATATTAGTTTTTATTTTTATGTCATTATTATTGAGTTTATTTATGGCAGTGTAACACACGATTCAGTTCGGTCTAATGCGTCTATTTTGGCTTAAAGTTATTTTAGTTTTTATCCATGATACGTATCCAATGATACGAATTCAATCCTAATATTTGAAACAGATGTTGTAAACTGAGTTGTGCTAATCTGGCGCTGATCTTTTTTTATTATTTGTATTATTTATTTATTTTTTTTGTTCCGCCCTACAAATATATTTAAGTAACCGATTACAAAAATGAAAGATCACAATGGATGTGGATTTGGATTCTGTCCCAGGAACTCCGGGAAAACACCCTGAACGGATGCCACGTTCACACCCAGGGGCAATTTCGCAGCGGCGGTCAACTCACTAGCATGATTTTTGGAGACAAGCAGAACATGCGAAACTCCCGAGTCGGTAATCTGAGCTCAGGATCGCTCCGCGGAGCCTGGAGCTGTGAGGCGGTAATGCCGCACCACCCTGCCGCTTGATCCTGATTTGTTTCTTAATTTTCTCCCTTAGACACGGAAGCTGACCAAAGTGGAACGGCAGCGCTTCAGCGAGGAGGTGGAGATGCTGAAGAACCTCCAGCACCCGAACATCGTCCGCTTTTATGACTCCTGGAAGTCCACAGTGAAAGGACACAAGTGCGTCCTGCTGGTCACCGAACTTATGACCTCCGGCACTCTCAAGACGTGAGTCTGATTTAAAAAGGAAAACATACAGAGTAGACGGTTAGTCTTTCTTTCGTCGCTTCAAAGAATTAAACTATTTCAATTCGAATTTTTGTTTCTTCTCGCTCCACAGGTACCTGAAGCGCTTTAAGGAAATGAAGCCGAAGCTTCTTCAGCGCTGGAGCCGTCAGATACTAAAAGGCCTCCACTTCCTGCACACCCGAACTCCTCCGATCATCCACAGGGACCTGAAGTGTGACAACATCTTCATTACGGGACCCACGGGGAGCGTGAAAATCGGCGATCTCGGACTCGCTACGCTTAAAAGAGCATCGTTTGCCAAAAGTGTGATTGGTACGCTGGTGCCCCTTGAGCATATTCGCAATATTGCTTGTACTTGTATTCTCAAAATGTGCCTCAGTAATTAATTCAAGCGATCCGAATCAAGTATAAACGCTCCGTTGTTGTTCCAGGTACACCGGAGTTTATGGCCCCGGAGATGTACGAGGAGAAATACGACGAGGCTGTCGACGTGTACGCGTTCGGGATGTGCATCTTAGAGATGACGACATCGGAATACCCGTACTCGGAATGCCAAAATGCGGCGCAGATCTACCGCAAGGTCACAAGTGTAAGTTTGTGTCATTCGTTAGATGTTTGAGTTTTCTTTCATAAACAGTGGCGAGAGATGCCGAGGAAGGTACTGAGCCCCGTCCGCTGTTACCTCTTCCACTGTTGTGTTGTTCGTGTATGCCATGTGTGGCCCAGCATGCAGGGGTTTTACATAAGTGCCATATGCATGTCCATCTGGAAGTCTTTATCTAGACCAACTATGGGAGGCCCCATGTACCGCTGCAAGACCCAAACTTTAACCCAGCGTGGAAAAGAACAGTAAACATTCCACTATATGTCTCTCTCTTAAAAAAAAAAAATTTTTTTTTTTTGCCTTCTGTCCTCGTTTCCTCTCATTTCCTTGAACGCTCTCCAAGGATTGACCCTGAGTGGCTGGAGTCGATTAGATCTGCCGTGGACTCAGGAATGTCCCCCGCAACGAGCCCGTCATTACACGGGTGTTTTTGAAAACACACTGCAGGCAACCCTCGGGATTATGTAACTCTGAAAATAAAATAAATGTAAAAAAAAAAAAATAGCGAGATTCGCAAACTCGTGTCACCAAGCAACCTGTTTGTCATGGATCAACCTTCTGTGCGCGTTCCAATTTAAATGATTATTATTATGATTATTTTTTTAAGTACCTTCATTTCTATTTCTTGATGTTACATTTCGCAATAAATATGCCTCCTTGGAGAATTTGATGAGAGTTGAACTTAGCGGTAGGACATTGCTAAAGCCGTTTACAGGTCTGTACTTGAAAGAGCCTAATTATTTTTTACAATTTATTACATCAGCATCATACATTATTTATCACATTGCAAAGGTGGAAATAATCTAAAAAAGAGATTGAGTCCAAGAGAATCAGATTTCTCATCATCCTACGGCACTAAATCGGATCCCCTGGAATTATACCTGGCATTAAAGGACATTAGCGATTGTTTAATTTTCGAATCCAATCTCTTGCAGCTCTGCGGCAAAGAGAACAAACGCCGCCTCGTTGTCCGGATCCTTACAGGGTGCGCATTTAGCTTTGTTGGATAAAATACAGCACACACATGAACGAATCGTCTCACATTACGGCATCCACGGACACGGCGGTGGAACGGCTGCTTCTCGAACACAGAGATCTTTCTGATGGTTTACACCACCGTACATGTGCGTGAACAACAAATCCAAAGGCCGGAGTGAAACAGAGACGCTATCTGCAGCGATCCATGAATACAGCGCTTCATGAACCTGCAGGCTCTGCAGGGGCTCCACAAACATCGCGGGGCCGTAGGGGAAGGGGTGCGAGGCGATGACTTCGCAACAGTGCTCCTTTAAGTGCATCACTGCGTACGTACGTTCAGTGCCGAACCTCATGGGAAACACGTGGAGCAAATCGAATTCTATAATGTTATGAAAACATTTTAGAAAGAGGCGTTAAACACACTTACACTTCCAGATGAATGCTGTACTGTGATTGGTCAGGAGGTGTTGGTTCATTTTCTGTAGCAGCCTTATGAGGCAATCACAGATCGATATTAATACTCTGGCTCTAACGCAGTATATTTTTTATACAGTAACAGTTAATTATAACGGACGATTTCATATAAATTGGATTGTTTTTGTGATAAGTTGTGTTAAAATGTATGAAAGGTGTCCCCAGTGTCTGCTTTTTGTGACAGTCGGAATATCCAAGCATTTCTAGCTGGATTAGACTAATTGGCATTAATGGTACATGTGTAGAATTACTGTATGATGGTGTGTAGGTAATTAATATACAGTTCATTAACCATAACTACTGTATAAACTCTTCATTTAGCATCAGGCAGATCACACCACCCCATTGTTATTTGTTTAACTAATGAATTAATACCATCATGAATTACATTTAAATACTGGTTTACTGATGAGTAGATAAATTGATCATAAGCAACACATTTATTATTTAAAAAAAAAAAAAAAAAACAATTGTCAGTTGTCCTCAAAGCCATTTCATAGTCAAAGAAATTTAGTGGTGAAATAAATTTATTTATTAAATTACAGTGTGTTAAACTTTTATTATATATATATAAAACTTTTAACCTGTTAAAAGTTTGATTTTGTGAACAATGATTTGAAATTGTAATTAGGGGTGTTCAAGCCAAACTGGGACTTTTTACTGTCCAGAATAACAACACAGTTATAAGACTAATACCACTAATGCACTTATTCCAGTGTTTCACTAGCGCTTGGATACCATAGAGGTACAAAGTATACTCAGTGCCCTGGAGCCATGATCGGACTTCCTGCTTCACATATGAAATGTTGGCCTCCCATATCTCTATATGGTGTATATTAGAGGCGGGGGGGGCGATCGGTTCAGTCGGTTCAATTCTTCCGTGTGGCGATTCATGTACTGTATATGTTGTGCAATCTGTTTGGGAGTCATGGCTCCCTGAGGTAGAAAAGATTTAGTGTTGCTGTAATACCAGTGAATTACTGCGCGGTTAGTCATTCGCATACCTCGCTTTCAGCTCTATAAGCTACTAATAACCCCGCCCTCAATACATACCTTCTGGGCCCATAACAACGGCATTACATAAGTGTGTTACGACATGTACTGTCGTGACGTTTTGGACAACTGTTAGGAAGAAAGTAAAAAGTTTTGCATGTCTTTGCTGGTTATTGTAAACGTCATGTATGAACTATAAATCGTATTGAAGCCTGGCGATACATTAAGTCACCTCTTATGTCACTTGATCTATTTTCAAACATTTGATGTATGCTTCTGTTGTGTCTCAGGGCATGAAACCAGACAGCTTCTACAAAGTGAAAGTGCCTGAGCTGAAAGAGATTATAGAAGGATGTATACGTACGAACAAAGACGAAAGGTAACTCGTGTTTTCTTTCTGCCTTAGGTTAGCTAAATGTTATTTCCCGTGGTGTTTTTTCCAGAGTCGGAGAGAAAATGATAATACTGTTTGCCTGGTAACATTTGGGACATCTCCACCATCTATTCCAACTAATCATTGAGTAATGAGGTTATTTTAAATCATGAATTGTCATTGTACATTTTAATTAGCATGATTCATTTGCTTGGACTCGTTGCATCCAGCATTTCCCATTGAAGATAATAATCTTTGTGTCTAACAAAAGAGCCTTAATTAAATTTGTCATATTATTTTCCACATGAATTAAATCCTTGTTATTTTGAAGCCTCTCTAGTGCTCATTCTCCAAACAATGTTTAACAATATCCCGCCTCAGACAAATAGCTTGCTAATGAAATTAAATAACGTCTACCGCTTCCCATTCATCTCCATGGGCAGATACACCATTCAGGACCTACTGGAGCATGCATTCTTCCAGGAGCACAATGGGGTCCGCGTAGAGCTGGCAGAAGAGGATGACATGGAGAAGTCCAGCCTGAAGCTCTGGCTCCGAATGGATGGTACCAAGAAGCTCCATGGCAAGTACAAGGACAACAATGCTATCGAGTTCCTCTTCGAGCTCTACAAGGACGTGCCTGAAGAGGTAGCACAGGAGATGGTGAGTGAATGCAAGAATTTTATTTAATGTACAAACAGGTTACAAACACCAAATATAAAACAGCAAACCAGCCCTGTTTAAAAGACTGTGGAGGACATTTGAGCAATTATTTTTTGTGTTGAATAAAAACACTGGATGTTGTGCTGTGGCTGAATTCTAGCAAACAGCCTGAAAAATGGCAACAAGTAATCACAAATCACCATTGACCCCAACGACCAGTCAGTGGCCACCTTTTCCAAAAATCAGCCACTGCACATCATTGTTCCCATAAACCAACCACTGATCATCATTGTCCCCAAAAACCAATCACTGATCATCATTGTTCCCAAAAACCAACCACTGATCATCATTGTTCCCATAAACCAACCACTGATCATCATTGTCCCCAAAAACCAACCACTGATCATCATTGTCCCCAAAAACCAACCACTGATCATCATTGTCCCCAAAAACCAACCACTGATCATCATTGTCCCCAAAAACCAATCACTGATCATCATTGTCCCCAAAAACCAATCACTGATCATCATTGTCCCCAAAAACCAATCACTGATCATCATTGTTTGTTGCTAACGACCAATCAGTGACCACATTTGTCCCCAACACCTAAGTAGAGTAGAGTAGAGTAGAGTTGTTCGTAGAGTTGTTCGTTCCTGAAGACAAATCAGTGATCACCTTTGGTCCCAACAATCAATCGCTGATCACTATTGTTCCCAAAAACCAATCAATAATCATCATTGTTCCAAACAACCAATCACTGAATATCATTATTTTCAACAACATTTTACTAATTACCATCGTTCCCAACAACCAGACCCCAACAATCAATCACTCAACACCATTCTTTCCAGCATCAAGTCACTGATTACAGTTGTGTCCATCAACCAATCACAGATGATTATTGTTTCTAATTCTTGGTCACTGATCACCAGCCTAAAGCAAATCATTGTAAAGCTGAACGTTGGAAAATCTACCAGAGCAATGGGAATAGCCAGTGCTGAAATGGAATGTCCTGAAAAAGAAAGAAACCACTGATGTACTAACAAACAGACAGTTTGGCCAAGAAACATAGCCATAGCTGATGACAGAAATATTGTGAGAGCTGTGAAAACAAGACCCAAAACAGCAGTCAGTAAATCAGCAGCAACTTCCACAGGGCAGGGGTGAATCACAATCCATCATCCGAAAAAGACATTAAAAGCAGAAATGTACAGACCACAGCACAACATGCAAACCACTCATGAGCTGTAAGGCCAGAGATAAGCCACGAAGTTCTGGCGGATAGATCAACCTTTAATAAACTGACGGGAAAAACCAAAGTGTGGAAAAAGAAAGGATCTGCTCATGATCCAAAGCATACAATGTGCACTGATCATGCATGGTGAGGTAGTCTTCTGGAGCAGGCTCGCTAGTCTTTATTGATGATGCGCTTCATAATGGTGAGAGCAGAAGAAGCTACAAAAATATTCCGTCAATATCATGGAGAGCTACAGTAGGCTGTGTAACGCTGGAAGACTGCATTGTTGTATCTTATTAATAAGGGTTCAGACTTTTTGCTCAGACTGGGAGAATAATAGGCTCTGTTTTCACTGCTCTCTGGAATCTTATGTCAGTGACCCAGTAGGTCTGTTTGTCTCCTTACTGAGTGCTGATTACCAACTCTTACTGTACTACATACAGTATGAGGAAACACTTATTGCTATTAAAGTACGCATGTTAAGGTTAATCTGTACGATGTTCCCTTAGTGGGGTACTTTTCCGAATACTTTTGGATCAGATTCAAAAGGCCACCTTGAGCCGAGCCGTGCCCCTGGCTGCATAACAGCGCTCAAGGACACGGCTCGGCGACCTATTCATCACTTCGGTAATATGAGATGCGGGACACAGGCGGAAGGAGAGGTCACGTGCTTCGTGACAGACCGGCTTTAGAGGTGTATTGCAAAACAACCGCCCTCAGCGTCCCTTTTATCCAGCGGATTTAAGAGGACCGGACCTTCTGTTAATTAGGCCAGATTTCCACAATCCTTCCTTTCTCTCACCATGTACTTTTCATCAGGAGCAAATTTACTGATCGGCTCTGGGTTATCAGGTTAATCTGGCTGGCTGAGACGTTGATAGACAGTCCAGAGCATGTGGTTTAGATCAAGTGCAACCAGAGATGCTGCAATCCGAGTTGAATACACGGACAAAACAATCTGATAAACTCTGTACGGACTTGGAGAAACTCACTCAGGATGTCTTATTTGGAAAGGTACATACTTGTTTGTAGTGGTACACATTTTAACGATTCCCCAAACAACCTAACTTAATTCAAGTCATTTCAATTCAGTCACTGATTACATACTGATATAGACAATTAGGCATGCTATACAGTATGCATGTACATTGTGGTACTTTGTAAATATTTGTGAATTGGTTTATGATGTTTTTTAGTCCTTCGAACCAAACTGCATTTAACGGTAGTAGGAAGTCAAGTCACTGGATTTGTGCTTTTGTTGCTCATCTGAGACATTAGATCATTTTAAATGATGACTCTTCTGACTTATTAATGAAGGCCTATGCATTTTTGAAGTTGTCAATATTGGTCCATATTCAAAATTGGCAATATGAAATCTAAAAGTGCCATTAATATTTACATGGGGAATTTTATTGGAGGAGTTTCTCACTCACTCATTGTCTATACCGCTTTATGCAGGGTCTGTATGCAGGGTCGCAGGAGGCCCAGAGCTCATACCACGAGACTTAGGACACAAGTACCCTGGACACGCACATGTACTTTGGGAATGCCAATTAGCCTAATCTGTGAGAGAAAACCCACCAGGTATGAGAAGAACATGCAAACTTTATGCACAAAGACCCGAGGCAGGAATCGAACCCAGACCCTGGAGGTGCGAGAGCTAACCGCTGCAGCACCATGCCGCCAGGGGAAGGTTATTTTCCCAGACTTTTCTCTCCAATTTCTACTCATCTTATTTGCGCACTGCTCAATCAGTAACAGCTACCAGTCAGAGCTGCGCAGACTAATATGTGCATGTTCTGAGGGACGCGAAGCCGCGACAGAGGAAAGCGCTATCCGCCCCTTCCGCTTGCGTGATCTTTTTTTTGTCGTGACGTCCCTGATTAACTAGTGTCACCGTGATTAGTGTGGGAGTGCAACTATGTTACCCCTTTCCCCTGAGACAGCGTGGCCACTCTGCCCTCCCGACTCCCGGCTATGAACAGCTGTAAATTTCTCCCAGGAATCGACCTGATGATAGGATGAACGCTTTTCTGTTACACACCTGCTTGGATTGCTTGCCTTTCTGCATCATTTAGATTTTGCGAACCTGAATGTACGCCCCTGTCGTTAACAGATTTTTCTTGAGTAGATGAGGCTCTTCAATACCATGTGCCATGACCACACCTTTAAGCACAAGCCCTAGCTCCGCGCACAAACAGGAAAAATGCATTTAGGTTCCGTCCAGAATTACCCATAGATGAGAACTCCACCTCGCATAAGTAAACGAGTAGCATTTACGTCTGAAGTTATGTCTGCTCTCTGAATAGCGATTTTGTTCAGCTGAAAGCAGAGAAAAGTTTTATAAACGACCTTATTTTATATTTGATATTCGGTGTGCGTTTCTCCGGTTCATCGTGTTCCTTCTTTCTCAGGTGGTGCTGGGATTTGTGTGTGAGGCCGACTACAAATTGGTTTCCAAGGCAATGCGGGACCGAGTGACGGCCATCAAGCGGCAACGCGAGAGACAGCGTCGGATACGTGAGGAGGAGAAGAAGAAGAAGCAGGAGGAGCCCATCGATGAAGAACCCGAGTCGTTTGATAGCCCCGCCTCTTCTCCCGTCCTGATCCCACCCACCCTGCCTCTTCATGACCGCCCCGCTGGCTCTCCGGCCATCTCTCCAGATTATGCGATCAACGGTGGCTTTTTACAAGAGCCGGAAGAACCGGAGGCTGACCAGCATTTCCACATCCGCCACACCAGCTATTCCTCAGTCGCATGTGAGCACACCGAGATACACCACGTAACACTACACGGAGAAATGAACAAGCTCGAGTGTAAATCGGATCTGAATTGTTTTAATGTTGGCCAGTACAGTATATAACCCTTTTTTTTTTTTTTTTTTGGCAAATATGCCGTTGTGTAAGAAGCCAGTTTGTCACATGCAGCAGTAAAACCATCAGCCTGCCTAAAGATATCTTAAGCCTAACTAGCTAAGTGGGGTTTCCTCCCACAGTAAATGTCATGCTGTGATTAAGTTGCTGGAAGGTATGTGTCATATGGTCAAATGGACATAGTTGGCGATCAGATACTGGCTGTTAAACAGTCCAGAGCAACAGAGAAGTGCATTGACACACTCATTTTATAACGCTTGTATGACCTAATAAGGGACATTATTAACAAGTCAGTAGGGACACGTGATTTGAGCTTGTTAAATAAATGTTTAAAGTGATCTCATGTACAGTACATGTCACATCTTTCGCTCTCTACTTTATGCTTCAGTAGCACAGTCAGCCTGAAAGTGTAAAATTTCTCCACTTGTCCTTCATGGAGCGTTAAGTCCGACGGCTTGAATGCCGAGGAAGGTATGCCGTGGTCGACTGCCCTCACCTCATAAACTAAATTTAATCGTCTGCACGTATGCACTGCCGGACAGGGCTTTGAGTTACTGGCTCACGTACCGTAGGAGCAAAGGGAAAGCTGAACGGAGAGGTTCGCTCGATTATTCACTCCCACGCGGCCTTGCGTCATGCGCTTCTCAGCGCCGATTGTGCGCGCATGTCTCGCGTGCACGTCTTCTCAAATCGCTTAGAGAGCACGTAAGACAGCTTCGTGTGAATGAGCAAACAGTCAAACGATCCCAGACCAAACCCAATATCTTGTTCAAACATTTCATTCAGTAAGCTTGAAGAATAGTTATTTTGCAGATTCTGACATCTGACAAGGTGCCAGGAGTCTTTATGATTATAATAAATGAGACAGAATCAATACTGGATCTACGACTTGCCAAGTACTTTTTTTTTTTTTTAGACTGTTAAACGCTGGTGTTTTGGTGTTGCTTAAGTTTCAAGATTTTAACCGCGGGGTTGAGCAATACACACCAAACAGTCAACCTAATCTATCAGTTCTACTTATATTTCACACTTCAGCCTCATGCGCGCATGTTAATAACCCAGCAGGACTTTGTCTCATTATCAAAACAGTGTGCTGATGTCAATTCGGCAACGTTATAGACGTCCAGACGTTGGCATTTTTTATGAAAGTTAGAATTACTTTGATGAAATGATGTTGGAATAACACTGGAGGCCTCAGTGGTTGAAGCATTAGACTACAGTTCGGAAGGTTCCTGGTTCAAGTCCCATGACTGTCAAGCTGTCCCTGTTGGGCCCTTGAGCAAGGCCCTTAACCCTCAACTGCTCACATGTATAATGAAATACAAACGTAAGTCACTTTGGATAACGGTGTCCGCCAAATGTCTAAACATGCGCTATGACTACATGTTGATAGAATAAAAGTTCCCTAAAACACTGCTGCAGGAACGACTTCAAAACTAAAGTAATACAAACCCAAAGCTCTGACCATGACTCGAACTCCTGCTGCTGGGATAACGACACCATGTGCTTACCACTGGACCATAAGGGCCCATAAAACACAGTGAACCATGGTTGGTTCAGGACAGTTACAGTAATTTGGGAGCTAAGAGGAGAGAGATTTCAATAAGAGCCGCGTGACACGTGCTGTGTGTGGAAAGCAATTCTGCACCATGTTACAAACTCAAGGGACGTTGTGCGAATGGATGTTATTTGTCATAAAGGTTAAAATTTTGCCGTTTTGAGGTCGTGTTTGCTTTGGTCGTTCACTCAACGTTGTCCCAACATCATCGTTGATAAGATAACGTTGGTGAACGTCATCGCAACTCGCTCTTCCAACATTCCTGCTAGGCTTGTAGGATACAAAACTTATTTTCTGATCGAACTGAATTTTAATGCTTACAAAATTGTGAATAAATAAATATGTTCATTAAATTATGAAATTTATAGTTGTGGTAAAAGTATTGCAGTATTGATTCATCAGGGTAATGTATGTTTTTTTTTTTTGTTTTTGTTGTTGTTTTTTGTTTTGTTTTTTTCTGTCCAGCTGATTGTGAGACAGACGGGTATCTCAGTCCCTCTGGCTTTCAGGATGGGCTTGATGCTGCTGGACGCAACATCTGCATCCCTTCTACCCCACCTTCTCATTTGGCCACACCCCCCATCACGCCCACCTCGACACCACCGAAGCCTCTTCTCCGCTTTCCCTCGGTGAGTGCTCAGGAGAAAAGCGCTTGCACGGTGATTGTGTTTCGCATCCCATCACAATGTAGGTACAGGCGAACACGGCAGGCGTTTGTTGACCCTGATGCTGTAATTTCTAGTTCCTTTAAACCATGATTGCGATGGATGGATGGTTTTGATGTCTAAAATCCTTTTCTAATCCTCTCTTGCCAGAGCATTGCTGTCTGTAATAATATCGACAAAAAAGTATCAGGGCCTCCCAGTCCTTTCTCCTCGTCTGTGGACAGGTAAAAACATGCTTTACAGTATGTGTCCTTCGGCTACGCTGTCACCACACACACAGACACACACATCTGGAATACTTAAAACACTCATATCAAAGTCTCTGTGTATACAGTTTTGCAGTTTGTGTTTAGACATCCTGAAAGCACTGAGAGTTTTGGAAAATAACAGCTTTGCTATCCATAGAGATGTGATTTGTGTGGCTGCATGTAAAAGTGTGTGTATGTGTGTATGTGTGTGTGTGTGTGTGCTTGTTGGAGTTAGTGGGCTGGGCAAAGACTTCTCATATTGTCTTGTCGGCTTCATCTTTCAAAACAGAGCACATTCTACTCATGTGCTTCTCGCTGCTGGTTAAATTCAGTAAACACTATGCAAAAAAAAAAAAAAAAAAAAAAAGACGTTCCTCCGCTCTCCCAGCCGTGTCCCTCAGTGGGCTGAGATTTTCGAAAGCACCGAGTGTGCCAAGCAGTAGGCCGCTCGTAAATGCTTCGAAGCATGGCAGGAGGGCGAGGACTTGGCAGTGTCCAGCGTGCCAAAAGACATAACTAGCGTTCAGAACAGCTTTGTATACTATGTATGTTTGTATGCGATGTTTCAGTGAGGACATTTCTACGATGTATAAAATGTATAAAATGCTACAATAATCACCATCATATATTATACAGAGGTAGGAATATTTTTGCTGTGAAAAATAATCAGAAACTATATTTCCCGGGTTAATAGAGGAGCCTCACTTTTTTTAAAAACATGATAAAAATTGATCGCTTTACAAACGATTTTTGATATCACTCCTGATGAGTGAGCCTGTAGAGAAACGTCAAACCTCTTGTATGCTTGCAGATTTTTTTCAGATTTAGTTTATTCCCAGGATAATAGACCCCTCCGCTTATAGTGTGTCAGCACGACCAATCAGGGGCGCCGCAATCCTTACACGCCTCCTCCAGCGTCAAGACATCCATTCAGAGCCGACAGGGTTATTTTTGTTCCCTTCTGTCCCCGCGGGGAAATTCTTCCAATGATTAATACACTGTTTTGAACAACAATTACTCAAAATATTAGTTTAGTATGCGCCAAAGAGGTGTATATATATATATATTTATATATATTTTATATATATATATATAGAGAGAGAGAGAGAGAGAATGTATACACACTTCAGAAAAAGAAAAATAGTATGATGTA
>JAAGKR010005382.1:8233-45733 GCA_011419295.1 Clarias macrocephalus | reverse complement strand
CTGACTAACTTCCTTAGATCATATGGATAAAGATCTTATAGATTACTTGACGCAATTCTTTTGTGTAGCAGTTCATATATCATATTCACACTGACTCCTAAATAATTTTTAATATATATATTTTTATTTTAAATGTTTTAATTTATGCGTTTGCATTCGAGGTCGTAAAATGTTGCAGTTCCTCCACAATCCTACAGGTGGCACTGTAAACCACTAACACGTTGGCAGGTAGCACAGCTAAGCCTCGTTATCAGCCTTTATACACAGTGTATTAATAATTTATCCTGCTATATTATTTACATGTTACTCATTTCTCGACTTTAATTTGTCAAAAATTTATCAAGTGAATTGTCTTAAGTGTTCTTAAGTATTGGAACGCATCTTGAAAGATAAAGTTAAAACTGAGGACACAGTAATACAACAAACACATACTAAGGAGTGTGTGATGTTAATGGTGTGTGTGTGTGTGTTTCAGAGATCGGGACGGAGAGAGCGTGTTTCAGGGACATGTCCTCGTTCCCGGAGACCAAAGCTGAGAAATACGTGAACCGGGTGAAAGGGAAGAAGTTCCTGCAGTACAACCGTCTTCAGCTGTCGCGTATCTACCCTCGCGGGCAGCGCCTCGACTCCTCCAACTACGACCCCTTACCCATGTGGCTTTGCGGCAGCCAGCTGGTGGCACTCAACTTCCAGACAGCAGGTAACTCCAGAACCGTCATGAGGAGAAGGAATATGAGGCATGAGGACGATCATAGACCTCGAGACTTATGCAGTAGCTTATTATTATTTACACCTGGTGAAGGCGCAGTGCTGAGGAATCCTGTGTTCTGATTGGTCAGAGGGTGTTTTATATACATTTTCTCTCTCGGTGTAGATAAGCCCATGCAGATGAACCAGGCTCTGTTCATGCTGAACGGGAAGAGCGGCTACGTCCTGCAGCCGGCCATCATGAGAGACGACAACTTCGACCCTTTCGACAAACACACGCTGAGAGGAGTCGAGCACATCACGCTCATTATAGAGGTGAAGAAATGACCTGCTTAAATAATTCAGCTCATTAAGAATATTATTGTTTTATTGTTAAATGTAAGATACGCGACATGGGTGAGGTTTTTGCATTAAAGGAAATTTTTTTTTTTTTTTTTTGACAACGGCAAGGAAAGAAAATGAAACGATTTCCATCACAAACTAACTGATATTTAGGGCTTTAATTTGGTGGAAACATCAGGATCTGTACGAATGCTAGAACTTTGTTTAAAAAAAAAAAATTAAGCCTGTTTATTGATTTTTAGCATTTGACAGATTTTTTTTTTCCTTTTTCTCTTATTTTGGTTTCTTCTATATTTTTAATTGTATTATTGATTTAAATTTAGTTTTATTATTGCTTCTTATTTGACATAAAATGATTTTTGCTTTTTCGTCTTGAAAAAAAATACTTATTTTTTTTTTCAATTTGCAAAGAATTCTTTTAATATAATTATTATATAATTATACAATATAATTTAATTCTTAATCATAAATGGATCTTCTATGTGATGTTTCACTTTATGGTTCAATATAAAGTTTTTATAAAATAAATTCTAAACATCTTGTTTCATTCTTATTCACATAGTTTGATTTGAATAATTAAGAATTTAAAAGAAAATATATATATATATTGTACAATAATACATTATAAAATGTAGAATTTTTAAGATTTCGGAGAGAGAAATGAACTGTGTGTGTTTTATAGGTGTTGGGAGCACGACACTTACCGAAGCACGGGCGGGGCATCGTGTGTCCGCTGATCGAGATCGAGGTTTGTGGAGCCGAATACGACTGCAACAAGCAGAAGACTGACTCTGAGGGTGAGTGAGGAGTGTAGCTGTGTGCGTGCGGGTTCTGTTCTGATGGGTTTCTCACGACTTCATTCCCTCTCATCTCGTGCAGCGGATAACGGTCTGAACCCCACGTGGCCGCGGAAGCCGTTCCGCTTCACCCTCTATAACCCCTCGTTCGCCTACCTGCGCTTCGTCGTCTACGAGATCGACATGTTCAACGACCAGAACTTTCTCGCTCAGGCCACCTTCCCCATCAACTGCCTCAAAACAGGTGAGGGGTCATACAGGCGGTCAGGACATCCGTCTCACTGGAGTACCACTTATCCAAAAGTTATACTTTTTTTTTTTAGAAATGTTGTTTTTAAGAAAGTGGTCACATATCACACTGCCTCCACTCAACATTTTGATTTCAGTTACGGTGCAGGTTAAACTTCAGGCAGATATTTAAATACTGCAAAAGTTTCAGTAAATTCTGTCCAGAACTTTGATGCACGCGCAGTACGCCATACATCAATCCTGCTCATAACTTCACTTCTACTCAACATATTTATTGGATTTATGGTGCAGGTTAACCTTCAGTCAAACACTGATGGACTGGCAAAGATTTATTAAATTCTGTTGAATTCAGACAGACAGAAACTGGTTTATGCTCTAATGTATAAAGTTTAAAGAGATAATTGAACGAGCGAGTTGTGACCCAATGTACAGACAACCTTTCTTTTATTTCTATAGATTAGGTAGACTGCAGTTTCTAATCTTTTCTATCAGGAGCTAGCACCTTAGATGACGTGTGTGTGTGTGTGTGTGTGTGTGTGTGTGTGTGTACAGGTTACAGGGCTGTGCCACTGAAGAATAGTTATAATGAGGATCTGGAGCTAGCATCGCTGCTTGTCCACGTGGATATCAGCAGAGGAAGAGTGGGTTTACGCACACACACGCACACACACACACACACACACACACACACACAAGCATGTCTGTCTTTCATTCTACCAGCGGCGGCCAGTGCAAAAAATTTTTGGGGGGGCGCAAACAAAATTAAAATCAAACTTTTAATACTCGCCTGTAAATAGGCATTCATCAGGTGATGCGCATCATCACTACTAGTATAAAATAAAGTCCTGACTCGCATCACATCCAGTCAGCAGCTCCGCTCGCCATAAGAAGTGCTGGAAAAGACTCGCTGAGAATCACATGGTCCAATCACATGAGCCCAAATATTTTAAGACGATATTGATTTGCTAAGAACAAAAGTGGGCGGGTTCAGGGCGCACAGCGCTGCACCTGAAGGATAATTTGACAAAATCCAATCAGAGCTCAGCCTCAGGTCACATGCTTTTCAAAAGTTTATGTCCCTGCATAGACACTCGTTTGTGCGGCTCCCTGCGTACACCAACACAAATGGACGTAATACAGTTTAGATTTTTTTAAAAATTGGAAATAAATTATATTAAGAAATACAGAGGAATATTGTGACTAAATGACTTTTTCATTATTAAAATAAATAATTATGTTAAATAATTACATGTCAAAGGACGATTCTTCTCTGCCTAACTTTAAGATATGTAAGGAATTGGAGAGACAGGGTTAGGGTAGATGTCCTGACACATGAGGCACGGGTGAGACAGGCAGACGTCCCGATGCGTAAGGAACACGAGACACAGACAGATATGTCAGGAAGTGGAGAGACAGGGTTAGGGTAGACGTCCCGACGCGGAAGGCTTGGGTGAGACACGCAGACGATGATTTTTGGATGGGTAAATACAGACCTGCAGAGAATGAAAGTCACACTGTTCTTTCCTTGCCATTCTTCTATCTATTATTTTATTTCTCCGTCTGTTTCGTTCTTCCTCCATTTCTCTAATAATTTCTGAGACACAGCCTTCATTCCTCTCTCTCCTTCTCTCTCCAGCTTGAGAACGGAGACATGTTGAGTCCATTCCTCGGGGCGATGGGTGTGATAACGGCGGGGAGGGAGCGTTTAGGGG
This sequence comes from Clarias macrocephalus, assembly GCA_011419295.1. Classification (NCBI taxonomy): domain Eukaryota; kingdom Metazoa; phylum Chordata; class Actinopteri; order Siluriformes; family Clariidae; genus Clarias; species Clarias macrocephalus. Next base: position 41,925 of record JAAGKR010005382.1, on the reverse strand, counting down.
ACAGCGTATCCTCCCTGTCATCCCTGTCCTCCATGTCCCCTCTGCCCTCGTCCCCGGCTCAGGCTCTGGGGTATCGGGGGCGCGAGGGCTCGTTCGAGTCGCGATACCAGTCTCCTCTGGACGACTTCAGGGTGTCGCAGGACGTCCTGCTGGACATGGATCCACACAACAGGTCCAGGTAGGTGTGTGCGCATGGGTGTGTGTGTTTGGCACATACGTTCCACACCTCACTTCCTCTGACACTGGAGACTCCTTCTGTACACGCCCGAGCATCCACCACACACACACACACACACACACACACACACACACACACACATGACGGGAAATGAGCTGTTACCATAGAAACGAGTGTATATTAATATAAACCTGTGCAACACTTTCGAGACACTCTGTTACAGGAAAACAATCAACCCCTGGGTGGTTACAGGAAGTCCCCTCCATCACACCATCCTGCTGTTGATTATTTTCCCATAAAGCCACAACACTGCGTAATTAATTTCTTCATTAATGATGTTTCCTCTTCCTGCAGGAATGCGATCCGAAGACCCCGAGTCAGCGGAGACAATCGTGTGTAGCTGTTCTACACACATACAGACACACACACGCATACATACACACATACATACACACACACACATTGCCCCCCAGGGTCCGGCTCAAGTGCTGATGATGTCATGGACTGCTGTGAAACCTGTTTCTATGGAAACGATGTCGCCAGCGCTTATGGCCTACATTTCAGGCAGAACTCCCACCTCTCTCTCTCTCTCTCTCTCTCTCTGTGTGAGATGAAGACAGTGGGAGGGACGCGTTGGGGTCACGCGGCGTAACGAGACACGTCTGAGCGACGTGTGCATGCGTGGGACGTTCAGTAGCATGAAGGACTAAAGAAACGTCAACACCTGGGACGGGACTGTCTTTAAAACTACTTTTTTTTTTTCCCCTTTCTGCTCTCTTTGTCTTTCTCTCTGGTTATACAGAAATATTTAGGTCTATATATATAAATATATAAATATATAATATTTATTCCGGCTCTGCTGTGTACCGGAGAACAGCTGCAGCTGATCCGCTCTCAAAGAGCTCCTCCTCCTCCTCCTCCTCGTCCTCCCTGTGTGTCGTTTATTTAAACGCAGATTTTTAACTTCCATAATGTGACACCCCCCCCCCCCTTTTCTTCTCTTTTTTTTTTTTTTTTTTTTTAACCGTATGTGTCTAACACAAGGGCTGGGCTTCTTCTTCATTTATTTTTTTTATTTGTGTTCTCTTCCCATAGACTGAAATGTCCACCTCCCTCCCCCCCATGATGTTTTCCTTTCTTTTCCTTTTTTCCTTTTTTTTTTTTCCTCTTTCCTCCAGTTGAGCGGAAATCCCGGCAGCCGTAAACACCGAGAGCTCAGGAAGAAGCAGCCCCGGCCTGAATTTTTTTTTTTTTGGGCGGGGGGATTCTGGCAGGCTTCAGAAAAATGGGACCAGGCAGAGGCTTTTAAATTTTTTTTGTTTTTCCATTGATTTATGAACGCATCATCTTTATTTTTATGTAACGTTATGATTGTCTGATTCTTTTATAGCCAACTAAGAGGGACCAGGACGTTAGAAAGGAAACCACATTGTTGTTTTACGTCACTTCATTGGGAATCTGCTAACGTTTCATTTTTAAACGTCGTGTGAGCAAAAACTTTAATCATCTCGGCTTGCTGTTTTTCGTTCCCTGTTCACACGAGTCTGATTAAAAAATATATATATATATTTATTTTTTTCGGAATCGATTTGCCATTTTGTGCCGACTGCGCTCCCTTAAGTTACAAACTGCACCTTTAACCTTGTAATCATAAACTGTGATGTTCATCTTTCTGACCCTGAAATTAGCTCCGCCCCTTCGACCCTCACTACAACCTATGTCTAGTTTCTTGTAACAAAACAAACGGTTCTCATTTCCTCACCTCGTCATTTCAAGCGTGACTCGCCTCGCAGGCACTACAGGGCTGTTTAAAAAAAAAAAAAAAACACACAACAAAAAAACACAAACCGTTCCATTAAGCCACAGCTCGTTAGCGTGTGTATGCAGAATTTATTCACGATAAGATTAGCGATAGAATTTAAATCACGACTCGGGTTCACGCTGACACATTTTTGTGAGTTTTGATCAGCGGTTAAGGTTCTTTCCTGGACTGTGAAACATTACGTTGTACAAAATACACTGATCGCCGCTTTAAGCATTTTAGTGAGCCATTATGAATAATTTTTTTAAGCGAGGACCAAATGGAACGCGACACTGTAACCTACCCGCGCTCGCTGTACTTCAGAGCGAATTCAGTGACACGCACACAAGCACTCGGAACAATGGGATTGGTTCAAGTTTAACTTAAAACGCTGCTGTTTATTATTATTCCTTCTTAATCAAAACATGAGCAGGAAAGGGGGCGGGGCTCTGGTTCTATACGGTTTGTTTAAGAGCGATCATGAAACAGGAAGTGCGTTATAACGATGTTAATCTTCACATGGGATTCTGTCCGCGTTTTGAACTCCGGGTTGTTGCATAATTCTGAATTTCAGCTGAAACAGGAACAAGAAACGTTCCACTTCCTGTCTGATCTCATAGTGGATGAGTGTAAGGGAGAAAGAGTTGCCTCCCCCCCCCCCCTTATTATTTTAAAACTCTGCGCTGTGTAAATCTCTCCCTGCATCTCTCTCTCTTTCCCCAGGCGTCTGCTCTGACGTGAGCGCGCGTGTACATATATATACATATTTATACATTACTGACAGACGGACATGTACGCTTCATTTCAGACATTTTGTTACAATGATGCTCTTATTTACAAAACGAAGCCTTTTTTCTGTAATGTGCCTACGCTATATGATATTATATTGAGATGGGGGAACGGAGGGGGAAACATTTTAATTTTGCCTTTCATATGGAACATATTCAAGCCTGATTAAATAAAGTATTCAACAAGGATGGCTTTTGTGTTTACTTGTACTTATAAATAATTTTAAAAAAAAGCACACAAGTTTTTAAATGTATTTATTCTGCAAATATCTGTAAAAATTATACAACAATCCTAAAGAGTATTCATAACGCTGAAACACTTTAAACAATCATGACGGTTTTTCTTCTTTTTTCATCCTCCTCCTCCTTTTCTTTTTATTATTACTGCTGTCAGGAAAATGTACACAAAGGCAACTGAACTACAGAATACGGATAAAAGTCTCTTAGGTGTTCATTATTTATTTTTTCTTTTCTTTAAAAAAAAAAAATTACGCCCAGCTGTGCAGCATGAATCATTCCACGTACCGCAAACCTACACGGATGACTTCTGCGCATCGTTAGCACACATCCGTCGCTCCGTCTCTCTTTCCGGTCTCCTCAGACCCGAAATGTTCCTCTCACCCGAGTAAAAAAAAACGGGATGTAGTGATAAGAATCCCATGACACGTTTTGTTGGGTAAAAAAAAAAAAACCATGGGGGGGGGAAAAAAAACACAGGACATCACATCGAGTGCTGGATTCTTCAGCGATCTACAGTAAAAAGGCCTCCTGTGGTGGACGTCCTACAGCGAGACGTGTCGCACTCGCTCACTCACTCGCTGGCTCATGGTCCCGCACACGGCCGCTCTCGTCACACTCTGAAAAACAATCAGAAGACATGATCATTAGTAAACGAGCGACAGGATTATGCATCGGCATTCTCAAACCTCCTATGAATTGGCTTTGTTTTCTCATGGCGTCATCAATGTGTAGAGACACGTCTACTTTCCCAGCAACTTTTCTAGTGGCAAAAAACCTCAAACTGCAAACAATGGGGAACTTCAGCAGGGCTTTTCGAGGCAGTTCTCCTGTCTTTATTATTACTAGAAAGCATTTGAGCTGCCCGTTGCATATTAAAGTCCAATTTTTAAAATAAGGCGGTCACAAACATTTATTTGGCCATGATAATCCCGCCCCTGGTCCGGGACATGCGCGGTTCTTTGTTCTAACCCAGCAAAGTGTTTCCGCCAGTGGAACCACTTTTTTTCCCCTATCCCTCCCCATTTTACTCGTATCCAATTCCGCGTCACTAGGGGGCTCCCACTACCAGTCAGCCAGGGAGGGCCAAAGACCATCACTTGTTTCCTCTGAACCACGTGACATCACTGACCGCATCTTTTCAAACTGCTCACTTGCGCACCATTGGGGGCGGCGTAACACACTGGGAGGACAGCGCTATCCACTTGCGGGAGCTCACAGAAGCGTTTGATTGGCTGTAGAGCAGTGATTGACTGAAAGCGCTATGTGCCTCCCATCCCAATCCGCTGAGAGAGCTTGGCCAATCAGCTCCCTCCAGGCCCTTGGCATAGAGCCAACACTTTGTCTGAAAACAAAGAACTGGTTCGAGATTGGACTCCAGCTCTGAACTGGCTCCGGAACCGCTTTGGTGGAAAATGGGTAAAACTGAGCATGTGGTAATTGATTCTGTTTAAGCCTACAGTGTGGTCATTTTCGTGCTTCTGGTGATTAAACCATCTTTCTCACACACACACACAAGATTTTTTCCATTAGCACTATTGTCACTTGATTGCGTAAGCCAAAGAACCTAATTTCCTTCAATAAACACTCAGGCTCTCGGTGACGGAAATGGATAAGACTCTCTGATGAGGGGTGTGTGTGTGTGTGTGTGTGTGTGTGCGTGCGCTGCCAGGTTTTACTCACCACTCAAGAATGTGTTGCGTCACATACTTTGATTTTATGTATGAGAAAAGAAAAAATCAAGAATGATTTCATCCACATCAGGTTGGGTTTTCAGACTATAAAAGCTATAATGTTTCATTGAATTCAGTGTTTCTACCAGCAGCAGGTCGTGTCTATCACACACTGTATACACTCAGAACCTTTTAAATCCTGATGCGTGTACATAATGTAATTTTTGACTTGTCTCTCCTAACGCAATGCATTTTCCAATTTTCTAATAAAACCAAACTTGGATCTAAAATAAAAACATTCTTACTCTGCTGTTATTTGCATTTGAATCTTAAGATAGCACTGTAGGATGGAGGGAAATAAAGAGAAAAATATATTAGGGCTGCTCCGATCAGGATTTTTGAGGCTGATCACCGATTTTAGGGTCTACTTGAAGCCTTATCATGTAGCATTATGTATTAAACTATATCTAACAACAATGTAAATTAAGTATTGAAATTAAAAGAAGAGGAATATCATGAATTGACAACTGTATTTATTGGCAAGGAAAATGTGCAACACGTCAACTTAAAACATAGCAGCCTGTGTTTGGTTAGTGACTGGGAACAGCTTAGAGCTCGACAAATACAACTTTCCTGTAGATTGTATAAAATTAAATTAAATAACAGACAAGTAGGACGCGAGTCGCCGGAAGCATCCGCGAGGAAAATTTTCGCGCAGAAAGATGTAAACGTAATCACAGCGCCAAAACTCGCGGTGAATCGTACTTACGGCCACCGAGCGAACCGCGCGGGAGAGATAGTGGAATTACCGACAGCTGAGTGAGCAGCGGCGCGCGAGTTGCTGAGCTCCCCTGCTCTCTCAGCGCTAGACAACTTTGAAAACTGCTCGTGTTCCTTTACGTGACTAACCATCATATGTCTGATGAGGTTTGTGGTGTTAAAATGCTTCGGGTGCTTCCCGCCTCGTGGAATTGGCTTGTTACACATGTTGCAGATTGCTAATGTATTTTCTTTTTCACACAACACGTAGAATTATCAGACCGGTGAAGCCATTTCAGTAGCACGCAAAAAAATGTCCCGCGAGTTGTGCGTCACCCGATCAGCTGTTCTATGATCGGCGACCGATCAATCGGAGCATCCCCAATATATTGCGTTACTTGCAATCCGAGGTTCCAATACACACACACACGCATTCAAAAGGGTCCAATTAAATGTCCTGCATCAAGCAAAGATGACAACTAAGGAATCTGAAATGACTGGAATTGGGATAAGAACTGTCCAATACAAACAACTCTCATGATTTGGACTAAACAGCTGTGTGTCCATAAGAAAGCTCCTCATCAGGAAAAAAAGGCTTCAGTTATGTGGCAATAAAATGAAGTCAGCTAACGACCTGAATGTACTGAATCACCAGCACATCACATCTATGGAGTTTTACTTCCCTGATGGCATGCGCCATATTCCAGACTCCAGTCTCAGGGTGTATAAGAGTGGCTCAGGGATTATGAGGAATCATTTTCACAGAAGAGCTTGACACCATAGTTTTTTGGCCAGGAAATGTGTACGACTGTACAGATTATTCAAGAAAATACCTATGAACTCTTTAAACTTTAAAACTGAGGTTTTGTCATTTTTCCTTTCCCGTGGTCTAATCTGCCAATTAATATATGATACTTAAGAAATATGTATTATAACTACATTTACATATAATTGTATAATACACACACACACACACATACACACACACAGAGTGTGTATCCTTGAAACCCATAAAAACTTAATTATAACAGAAATATTAATTAACAGAATATAACCCTGTTGTTGTGACCTTTTTCCTTAGATACAAGTAGATATAAGTAGGCTAAAGTTAGGTAAATAATAATTGCTTATACATGTATATTACTCATCATTGTGGAAAAAAAAAACAATCCAAAGACATTTCTACCTTTAGGCATTCTTGTGAAATCCAATCATGACCAAAATCTGCTCACCTGGCTCATTGCTTGTAGATACATCTCCAGTTATCTTCGATGCCTGATCTTTACTAAGGTCAGTTGCGGTCAGCTCCATCGGTTCCCCTTTCTCGTCTCCTTCATCCTGCTGAAGTGACTTTAAGGCTGCTTTGCCTTTGGTTGTGCAGGGCGAAAGTCCCATGTCCTCAGACTTTCTGTCCTCGGACAGCGGGTGTGCTTTTGTTTGTTTTGTGAACCATTTTCTTACCAAGTCCTCACTCAACCCACTGGACTTGGCTATCTCCTCCAGCTGGTTCTCGACCAGATTTCCATAGAGGTTCAAATGTTCCTGGAGGATAGTGATGTTGCCTTTCTGGAAGTCCTCTGCATCTACAATTGACTGGTAGCTTTCGAGCCACTTGAGCTGGCTGGTCTTTAGGACGTAGCGACAGTCCCCGAACCAGCGCACCACCTCTGGGCGCGGCAGTCCAGTTTGGGCGATTAACTCGTTATACTGGGGGGTGCTGGGCCAGTGGGTGCGAGCAAATGCTTGTTTGAGTAAATGGAGCTGTTCTGGTGTCTTCTTTCCTCTGTATGATGTTTGAGATGGTGGCGGCGGCGGAGGTGGTGGTGGGGTAGAAGTCTGAGAGACAGGAGAAGGCACTTTAGTCATCTCTGGTTGTGGACTACCTTCCATTTCACCTTTTCCATTGGCTTCGGTCACTTTCAGCATTTTGAGGTTGATCTTTATCGGGTTAACCTTCGGAGCATTTCCCAACATATCCTCCTTGACCTGCTGGTTTGTTTCTGATGATTCCTCATCGTCTTGTTTTTCTTCTGCCAACTCCTGTTTATCCTTTTCACACACAACAACTTTAATGTCTTCGGCATCATCGTCTTCTTCCTCCTGCTCTGCACGTTCCAACTCCTCTCTCTTCTTCTCAGCTGCCACTCTCTTCCGCCGCTCAGCAAACCAGCCATGGATCTCACGTCGAGTCATCTTGGTTTCTGCACGTAACCTGTCCACCTCTTCTTCGGACGGATCAGGATCCTCGGCGAAGCTCGCCTCGAGGGCTCGGACCTGGTGGGGCTCCCTTTCTTTGTACCGAATTGCTGTGAAGTCTGGGGACGGGGGTCGAGGGTGACGTCGTGTAGGTGTTGGTGGCGTCGTTTGTTGTTGCCTTGAAGGACTCAGTGGTACCTGCTGAGGAGTTCTAGGCCTTTCCAATAACACAACATTGTCTGCACTGTCACCAGAGACACTGGAGACTAAAGAACTAATGGCGGTTGATGTTTGACCACCAGTGCTTGATTTTGAGCCCTTTTGATTACGAAAGTGGTAGCGACGATCACTGAACCACTTCCGTACCTCACGAACCGTCAGACCGGTCAGACTTATAAGCCTGTCCACCTCCTCGTGACTGGGGAACTGGCTGATGAGGAAGCTCTCCTTTAAGGCAGACAGCTGTTCCTGGGACTTTTTGGCTTTATAAAAGCTGGAATCCAGGATGCTAGTGGAGGGGAGAGTGCGAGAGTTAGCAGATGCTGGTGACGGAGAATCTGACTTACTTGGGATGGCATCGCTGGTGGTTGTGGGAGTGGGACTGGAGCTGGCTGTAACACAGGGGCTATTGCTTCGGCTGCTCTTGCTTTCGTTAGTGTTTCCTTTTGTATCAGTGCTGTCTTTACTATCAGCGCTACTTTTTGCTATGGTATTTTTAATGTTAGTGCTGTTTTTGTTCTCATTAACCGTCTTGCTATAGTTGTTGCTTGGTGTACTGCTTCTGCCGTTAGTGCTAGATGTGCTGACCTTATTATTGTTGCTTTTTATTTTACCGTTGCTGCTGATGCCCATGCTGATTACACTGGTGTGATTACTTGCACTACTGCTGTTTGTGCTAACACTACTAATAATACTGCTTGTGCTGCTGCCACTATTACCGCTGCCTCCAGTGCTACTGCTACTACTTATGGTGTTGTTTCCACTATTGCTGCTTCCAACGCTGCCCACCACCATGTTTAGCCCCTTATCAGCCACCAGGGCAGCAGCAGGCTTCGCCTGCATTGTGGGCTTGGCAGCAGACTGGGGCTTCGGTGTTACAGCCAGGGCAACGGGGGCGCTGCTGACCTGTATTCCATTACTAATCATGGGCTGAGTGACGATCACGCCTCCTTGACTGACCAGGCTGCCTTGTAAAATGTGAGGGATGCTGGATGTACCCAAGGATGCCGGAAGGACTGTAATGGTTTGCTGAGAGGTGCTATGCTGAGTCTGACGATGTTGACTAGCTGGAGGCGCTGTCTGTATGATGGTGTTGAACATCTTCCTGCGGGCGTCCTCTATCTCCTCAGGTGACCAGCTAATTCCTTGCTTAAGCCTCTGTGCGGTAAACCAGATTTTGATTTGCTCTTCGGGATACTTGGTAACTACGGTGAGATAGCACAATTCGGCCTTAGTTGGGTACGGAAACTTGCTGAAGGAGGTTTTTAGGAAGCTGCTGTTGTCCATGGATGCATTGTAAGTGGGAATGCTGCTCAGAGGAATCATCACCTTTGGTAAGTTTTTGGAGCTTGAAGTGGAAGAAGTTGAAGATGAAGTTGATAAAGACGCCGAAGATGACTGCTGGTTGACGCTTCTGTTCTGTACTACAGAAACAACCTGGGTGATGGCCGTCTTTAGCATAGGAAGAGCTCCGGAGCCATTCACTATCTGTATTGCAGACGGCAAAGCGACTTTGTTTGCCGCGCCGTTGTGCACGATCGTAGGAACGTGGGTGACTGAAACTGCTGGAGAATCGGCTGTCTCAGCTTGCTTCACAGTTGTAGATTCATCTGCGCCTGGATGAGAAACGGCAATCCTCTTAGGCTCCGATTTCCCCTTGAGCATTTTCATAATGGGTGTCTTTGTGATGGAGATCTCCGATTCCTTATAGCTAGTGCTTTCACCAGGACCAGCGATGACGCTCTGCTCGACAGTGACTTTTCGGTCCTTCCTCTTTAGCTGTAGTGTAGTGGTGACGGTACTAGGGTGCACTCGGGCGTTGTGCAAGGCGAGGCCTTCAAATTTTGCCGCACTCACCCCACAGTCTACACAGAAAAAGCAAGGGTCAGTGCGAAACTCTGGGTGCCCGCTGTAGACGTGATCGAGGAAGAGGTTCAGGTCATGTGTTTCAAAGTTACACGGCCTACAGGTGTAAGTGCCATTATCCTTTTGGGCATTACTAGCATCCTGCCCTGACGAGTCACACAAACCATGGAAGGCTTTTTTGCCTGGTTCCACCTTGTGGGAGAAACTGATTTCCTTGGCAGCGGGAGACAGTGCTCCCTGCTCAAGATCATCCTGTAGATGCATGGATTTTACAGGAATCATGCAGGGAATGGTGGACTTCCTCTTGCTAGCCATGGTTCTTGATATGGTTGCTCTGCCAAAATGCCTCTATATAACCAAGAGTCCACTTCTATAAACTGTCCATGGAGAGGAAGCTGGTGTGAAACATGACCATCAGCCCACGATGAGTACTTCTACTCTTTTATGGGCATTTCAGGATTGTGTTTAAGGCATCCCAAAACTGACCTGTAAAGAAGACAAAACAACTATAAATAAAGACCCAAGTGACATTTAATTAGTTTTCTATTATTAAAACAGTCATGAACACAGCTACCAAACTATTCCAGTTTTTTTCCCCTGCTGACTTCTGGCCCAGATCAGATATTGCTCTTAGCAGTGTAAACAGCTTCGGATTAGATTTTTTTTTTTTTCAAAATAATCCACATTGAAATAAAAATTTAAGTCTATCTTGTTGTTAATTCTGAGGCCTTATGGCAAAAGAGAAAGATTGGACAACTTGTCCAACGTGTCAGGTTTTATGTATAATGTGACTTAAAATACTGGAACTGTGCATCACAATGTCCACATCAATGCAGCCTTCGAGACAATGCTTGCAGTGGCACGCAATTCAGGGCCAGAAAGCAATCAAGGGTTACTTTTACGTCTGCTAAAGTTTCAAAGAACCTTTTACGGCCTCTTTTTGAGTTTTTCGAGTGCTTGCAACTGGCCAGTTCCCTCCTCCTCCTCCGCCTCCTTCCTATTGTTCCCACTTTCCCAATACAAAACGAGAAGCTAAAAAAGGACTGTATCTTGCTAATCACTCCAGCACAAAGTCTGAAGAGCTTATACTTGACTAATTTAAAGTTCTACAAAGAGCTGAAAGGACATTCCAGCAGACCTTATTGGTTTATTTTTTATCTCTGTCAGCCACCTAATAATAAGCACACTTTAAACAAAGTGCTTAATGTTCAATCTTAATTAGTATTAGTATAATTAATTATGATTAGAAATTGGCTATACTATCTGTATGGGTTCACTGTATGAACAACAAATACAAGACAATGGTGGCTATGATTCCATTCAGACTACTTTTTTGCTAAAGTGAGTCTATTACACAAAATTAAATATGTAAGTCATGTTTAGACATTCAGATGCGTCTCCAGGGTGCACAGATAGAAAAAAAAAAGAAAAAAAACCACACAAGCCCTGCTTGCTTTTTTTCCTGTTTTTTTTTTTTTTTACATTTGTATTGCTCAGATCTTAAATAACCAAGTTAGATTTCCCTCCTAATGTGACCTCATACAAGAAGAGCTGCTCAGCTCTGCTGCTCTATGGAGGGGGCGGGGCTCAGCCATAGCTCATTTACATAGACAATGTGCGTTAGGAGGAGGAGTGGATTATCTGAGGGGTATTTCAGCTGGGGCATTAAGAGAGACAGTCAGTGGGAGCGCAGAGACCCGTGTTAACTTGTTAAAGATATTAAAAAGTAAAAGGCACAGTATTAAAGTATTATAGAGTAACCCAGTAAATTTTTATTTGACTGAATGAGAAGGTATAAAGGTATAACAGCCGTGAAAACCTTTTTGTTTGTTCAATATTGAAATCTGACGCGAGGTGTCTGTGTGCATGTGTGTGATTGAAACACAACATGCTCCCCTGTGCATGAAAAAAATTAAAGGTGTAAGACAGTAACGGTTTGTATTGCAGATCCAACATCCACTTCAATTTAACCATCATTAAGTTACACGAGTGTCAAGTTTACATTTTACAACTAAAGCGCAAACAAAGTTGCAAACTGTAGTGTGGAGAATATAACAAAATATATTCTACTAGTACACTATATGTTTCATGATATAACTGTATGGTAAGGTTGGGGCAAAAAAACGTTTAGGGTGTGTCTCGTAATCTTTTTCCCCCCAAAATGTACTTTTTAAAATTAATTTCTAATTTGTACACATTTGTATTTGAGATGGTGAACTGTTGCAGTTCATCTGTAATCCAACAGGTGGAGTGCTTTAAAACTATTCCCACATTGGCGAGCAGCACGGCGTACTGTGTATTAGATTAAAATTATTTGATAAGTTTGTTAGAATTGTAAGACTTACAAAGTTTTACAAAATCTGGAGATAAAAAAAGGAAAATTTAATCTTTATAAAACTGTGATGCTTAGAATCGTAATCAGCAGGTTGGTATAATGATAATATCATGTTGGGTTTCCCCTGGTGATTTCTGTTCCCTACTGTATGTATACATAAATGTCTACAATGACCGTTTTCTTTAATAGATTTTTTTTGCATCAGTACAAGTTGATTAAAAAAAACCTTTACAGTCTTTTTAAAAAATGTACAATGATTTCGAATACATTTTAAATAAATGTGGGTGTTTTTTTTATTATTATTTCAATGCTGTTTTGTTCCAAGTTTCATGCCAAAGCCGTATTTTGTTTTACACGTCACGTATCTTAGAAACACCTTGGAGAATCGTGACACGATGTTTTAAATCTGATCTAATACAATTTTGTCTTTTCCAAATAAATACAAAACCAAAACCTAGCATGTTAGCCAGCATCGCTACTCGTCTCCTAGTGCTCTTTAAAATCTATTCTGTTTTTAAATTTTTATAAACCGAACCATTTTGCAGTTAAACTTCTAAAATCAAAACATCTTTTTCTGAATCTGACACCAAGCTTTGCTGCGGGTTTCAGAACGCTACGTTCTCTACACAGTCCCATCTACTTTTTAGTTTTTCTGTCTGATATCAGTTCAGTACCAGTGCTGGGTACGGGATCGGTGCCATGGCCAGTGTTACTCTGATAGTCAACGCAAGTCATTGTGGTCTACATCAGTAACCAGGAGCGCAAGGAATACGACGAAATGTTGACCGAATTACTTGCCGATTTCATTTATTTTTAAGGCATGGTGTGGTGTGTTTCTCGCGCCAACGCTGAGCGCTCTAGCATGAAAAATAACAATGGCAAACCCGTCAAAGCATTTCCGCTAAACCTGTCCAAACACATTGTGAACAGGAGGTGGTCTAGCTCCATGGATGATGAACACTTCTCTTGACATGAACACCTGCCCAGGGGCTTGAAGCTTGTTTCAAATCTAAACATCAGGACAACTGCCTGCTCGTATAAAACTACAGGTCATTGGAGATGCATCAGATCCTTAAGATACCTGAAGAAAGTGCTGTCTGTAGGACAAACGCAAAATTTTACACGAGTGGACTCCAGGATGACTCGTAAGGCATCTGGATTAGGCTGCAGGTTAACTTCAACCTGATGACATCAGCGAGCGCTCGACGCATGCGCAGAGGCAAAAAGTCTCACAAATTCTGATCTGCCTGTTCTCATTTAAGTCACATGACCATGTACAGAATGGACCCGAGTCCTGCTCCACAAATCTGAGTTATTTATTCTAATAGGCACCTCTTTGCCTCTGGATACAGCGCTGTAGATAATATAATCCTGAGTGCATGTGTGTATGTATAATTATCAGTAGGGGTGCTCTGATCAGAATTTTTGGGTCTACAGGGTCTACTTGAAGCCTTATGTAGCATTATTTATTAAACTATATCTAACAATGTAAATTAAGCATTGAAATTACAAGAAGAGGAATATCACGAATTGACACCTGTATTTATTGGCAAGCAACATGTGCAACACGTCAACTTAAAACAGCAGCCTGTGCTTGGTTAGTTAGAGCTTGACAAATACAACTTTCCTGTAGATTGTATAAAATGAAATAAAATAGCAGACAAGTAGGACGTGAGACGCCGGAAGTCCTGCAAGGTCCACAAGCATCCGTGAGGACCAGCAAAAAAATTTAACGTTTCATTTTTTGCGTGGAAAGATGGAAACGTAATCACAGAGCTAAAACTCGCGGTGAATCATGATGAACCGTACCTACGGCCACCGAGCGAAACCGTGTAGGTGAGATAGAGGAATCACCGACAGCTGAGTGAGCGGCGGCGCACAAGTTGCTGAACTCTCCCGCTCTCTTACCCTGCGTTCACACCGAACGCGGCGAGAGTGTAAAAGCGGCCGGAAGTCATTCATTTTCAATGGGAGCCGCCGGCGAAGGGCGGCGAAGAGAGTTGAAATCAGCTCAACTTTATGGTAATGAGCTATGACGTGGTTGAGCGGCAACCAATAAAAAAGTAGAGGTCCTCCGCTTGAGAGGATTCCGTGGAACGCAGTCCTATAACTGTTGTTCTGGCTACATTAGTTTCCAAGCGAAATGCTCGTTGCATTAAACTTGCACTTTAAATACCCTAGGAGAATTAGTTATTAAAATTAATGTTATTTTAATTAAGTCTAATAAGTGATTCTAATAATGTTATAATAATATGAAATATAATATAATAAAAGAATTTGATGCTCTCGTCGCGTTCGGTGTGAACGCAGGGTTAGCGCTAGCCGACTTTGAAAACTGCTCATGTTCCTTTATGTGACTAACCTTCAAATTTCTGATGATGAGGTTCGAGGTTCATGCTTTGGGTGTTTCCCGCCTTGTGGAATTGGCTTGTTGTATTGTCTTTTTCACACAACACAGAATTTCCAAACCTGTGAAGCCATTTTAGCAGCGCGCAAAAAAATTGTCTTGCGAGTTTTGCATCATCTGATCGGCTTTTCTATATCGGCCATTACAGAGACTGCCGATCAAACTCCCCAAAGCAATTATCGGCCGATTATGATTGGTGACCGTTCAATCGGAGCAGCCCTAATCATCAGTACAGCAGTAAAATAAAATGACGATAAAGAAAAAAAAATACATTATGATTGGCCTGAAAAGTTAAATGGTTTCATCCGACCTTCCGCTTTTCCCTTGAGTGAGGACACAGAAATGCAAAACGCTTGTTTTTCATAAAAACAAAAAAAAGCACGTTACTGATTGTTTTGCATGCAGTTAACTGATTTTAATTTCACACACTCGGGTACAACCAAAAGTACACAGACTAACGGATACCGTGATGCCATGACCAGTAGCACGAATTAACGGCATCCAGCTGCTCTCTCTCTCCCTCCCTCTCTACCTCTTAACATAAGGTCACTTTCAACTTAGCCTACCATTCTGCCTTTAGGTGTAATATTTGCATGGGAATTGTGTTGTATTGCCTGAAGTGTGTGTGTGTGTGTGTGTGTGTGTGTGTGTGTGTGTGTGTGTTAAACATAAATGTCTTGTGACCAAACACCATGGATATATACAAATAAATAAATAAAATACATCCCTAGTGATTCCTGTCCCTACTCTCTGTATATATGAATGTCTACAAAACCTTTTTATTGAGTGAGTATAAAAAAAATCTGAATCAGACAGGTGTATCTTTTTGTTTTAAATATAAAGATTTTAAAAACTTTATTATGGGATGAATAAAGCACTTTATCCATTTATCTATCTTCATATTAATCCATCTAAATGACTTGTATTTTTTAATCAGAGACATTCTTGCTTTAATTTTATATTTTGAAAACCTAACTTTAGAACCACCAACAGGGGGCGTGTCTTGCTTCACCATAGCAGCATGCTATTGAGGAGATTCACATTCCCACACACTGACCTGTTCAACCCACACAATTGTATTACAACTCATTATACATCGTACAGCTAGACTGACTTTTCCCAGGTGAACTCTTAGCGATTATATACAACACCCCCCCCCCCCCCCCCACGGGCCTCTCGTATGATGTGAAAAAAAACCTTTTACATATTACAGCATGATGACGTTATTGATCAAATCAAGATATTGATTACTTTATACATGTAGACGTTCATCATTCTTAGCATTCAGTTAAAAGGAAAAAGTTAGCTTGTTAGAAATTAGCGCTATCATCACAGTGATGGATTCTCTAGCGTTTAGACAGCAGAAAGACTTGTAGCTGACATGCTTGAGATTAGGCAAGATATGGTAAAGGAAACTGCGCTCTTGTTTCCCCAACCCAAAAAAAAAGAGAAAGAAATGACCCAAATTAAACAAATACGTGTGTGGAATTTACGCTTGCCGCCAAACATACGGTGCGAGTTGTGGCTGCGTTCTGGACGAGCATCTGGATAATCGTCATTCCACACTGATATGTGGGCCAGATGAAGTAAGCGAAGGTCGCCGCTGCGGGACTCTTCGCCTCTCGCACATAGACGTTTATACGAGCGGAGTAACGTCCTGACCGAATAAGAGAAAGAAACTCGACTCATAAGTGATGAAAACCAAACAGTAAAACGTTCCTATATAAAGGACTGACAGGATGTTTTAGAAATGATTCACTCTAATTACTTTGCACAAACGAATAAATCTCTATGAAAGGTGGAAACGATGGAGCTCGTCTCAGGGACACGTTTCGTAACAAGCCGTCACATGTACTCCGGCGAAACACTCCGACTGTGTGTAGTCATCTATTTTAAATGCTTTTTGCCTAACTTTAACGTCAGACGGTCATTACAAGTGATTGATCAGGGCTGTCAGGTGGTTACGCAAGTAATTCTTGCTAATTCATCGAATCTCTCTCTCTCTCGGATGATGGCGAAAGACGCTGGAGTGTTCCAGATCAAACAGACGCCATTTCCACCAGATACGGATCAAGAAATGGACCGCGTAACACGTGACCGTGCTGAGCTATTTCTAGAATGAACCAGCCTGCGGATTTTCGTTCTGTAATCCTCTTTCGACCGAGTTACAATCTGCGCGGCTTAAGAAACGAGCGGAGGGAGGCCCGGGATCCGTTACGACGGAAGCAGACGAGGCTTTTACTTTCTTTACTCGGGAGATGGAAATGCCCGAGGTTTTGGGCCTCGCTAACGCTCAGTTCTGCATGACAGGGCATGGCCTTGCCAAGCCTGCAGGGTCACATGACCGACACAAAAGGGGGTTGCGGCGTGGGCAGAGCCTACCGTCGATCACTCGGGTTGAGCCCTGAGGGAGGAGGAACGACGGAGTGAGGAGAAGTGGGGGGTTGGGCGGATCGGCTCGGGCTGGGGTGAACCGGAGTGTGTGTGTGTGTGTGTGTGTGTGTGTGTGTGTGTGCGTGTGTTGGCGGGGGTTGTTAACTGTCACCGGGCAGAGGAAGCGCTGAGGTGTTTCTGTGAGGAATTTTCAGCACCCGATGCTCCCCTCCCCTTCAAAAAAAAAAAAAAACCCTTTCACCACACCCACCTACCCCCAGTCAAACAATCTCGCGCTCTCTCTATCTCTCTCTCTTTTCGGTCTCTGTCACTCCCTCCCTTCTTCTTCTCCCCCCCCTTTCTCCTCCTCCTCTCTGGCACAGCGCGAAGTCTCTGGAATGTTCCGCCTTGGTCCGTTCAGCCAGCAGCCAACCTGAGAACCATGCCGCTTGTTTAAAAAAAAATCTACCGCACACACACACGTGCATACAGGTACCGGTCTTTACCAGAAATTCCAGACGTGTGTGTGTGTCTGTGTGTGTGTGTGTGTCAGCTCAGACACCTCATGTCTTCATGTCTCATTTTAAATGCAGCGTGAAACCATTTCGCTAAAGTCTCATCGCAGTCACTCGTGCATGAGGGCGACCATGCGCCGAAAATGACCCCTTCGTAGCTCATATCCTTGGTTTGAATCGTATTGTATCATATCGTATAAATTCATCCCATCCCATCCCATCCAGTCTCCCCTCCCCCCACCGCCAGACCACCCCACCTATGTCTGGGCGAGTTACGAATTCTGTCTTACGTTTTCCTAAAAACCACAAGGCAGCAAACGCAAGATGTCCTTTCTGAATGTAACCACGCCGCCTGTCCCCAAATAGGCCCTGTCACGTCTCGCACATCTCCTGAGCGCCACGCTGACCCAAGCCACGTGACTCTGTTACCCCGCTGATCTATTTTAGAAAGCGTTCATCGGAGATCCACAGGCCAGACGGACAGATGGACAGACTGACAGGTTTGAGGTTGTCCGACTCTGTATATGTGCGTGTGTGTCCATTAGACCAGGAGCGTGAAACACCCCCCCGGACGAAAAAAAAAAAAGACGACGAAGACGACTACGACTGACTCGTTCCCTTCCCCCACCTTTGCTTCGCTCGCTCCAACAAGTTCGGCCCAGTCTGCAGGGAGACAGGTCGACTACGCCACTGGTGTGTTACTGTCCCTATGGCAACGGGCCACCCTCAACCCCCCAGACTCTCCCTCTCCCGTTTCTTTTCGTCTCTCTCCCTCTCTCTTATACACACACACACACACACACACACACACCATCACGTTCCTGGCTCTCACTGGCTTGTTTTTTCCTCACGCTCCTGTGAGCTCAGAGTCCTGTCCCTGCTCCTATTTCAGCGCGGTGTCCATGTCTCCGAGGTGTGGCTCTAGCCGTGCTGTACTACAAACTTATTGTTGATGGTCGTCCCATTTAAACACCTCACGTTTTTGTTTTTCTTTCCCTCACCAGCCTGAACAGGGTTCACATGCTTGCACAAGAGCGCGTGGACTCATTCCATCCATGATTTTATTTTGTTTTATCTTTCTGGTCTTTCAAGTGAAAACTACATAAAAACTAAATACTTTCTCTATTTTTAAATCATTTCATTTGGGGTAAAAAGAAATAAAATAAAAAGCTTCACCCCCTGATTCCTTTCACTGGCGCCTTCATTTGCTTTTCAATAAGCGAGCGCGGTGGTGTAAAAGCTCCCAGAAGAGAAGAGCGTCAGGAACACCACACCGAACGCCGGTTCAAAGGTCCTGATTAACGCAGGGCCATGGTGATCGGACCGAATCACTGAACTTCAGTCTGGGAAGAGAATCTGCTCTTCCCAGAGCCCACGGTGTTAAACCTCAGTTCTGGAAGGAAGGAAGAGGGGAAGAAAAAAAAAAAAAAAAAGACAGAGAGAGAAATGAGGATGAAAGGAGGGGGGAAAAATGGCGGCACACCACGCGCTGTACCGTCCAACCTAAAATGGCTGACATCACAGGCTCTTACCCAGCGAGGCAGTGCAATGCCAGTGCTGGAGCACGGGGGCCCGTCGTGATTTTAAGCGGCGCTGAGCGAGCCCTACGCGCTCCTCGCTGTTCACTCACTCACTCACTTTGCAGGATCTTGTTTGGAGGATTGTTTGTAGATTTGCACTCACCTACCCTGAACTCTGGAAAGAAAGACGAGTCCAACAAAAATAAAGCCTGCACAAAACACACACACCACTGAGGAAAAAGAAAAAAAAACAAAGTGTCCAGTTTTCGCCGAACTCGCTCTTTAATCAGATTTCTGACGGTTTTATATCGCGAGCGTAACGTTGTGCAACACGGCAGACCGAAACACGTCCGGATTCACCTGATATCTGGGGCTGGAACGAGGTAAAAATATCCTGTGATGGATATCTCTCTCGAGGCAGGGACGTCGCTTCTCGCTGGGAGGATCTGGCCCCGGTGCTTTGTATACGTTCCATCTTGATAAAAATAAATCGTCGCAAGATATCATCATGATGATACACAAGTCGACCATTTTTGTTTTACTTCCTTCAATCTTACATTCTGTCAACTAACCCAAGCAAACCTCAATTCTCAACAGAAAACGTGTTGATTTGTTTTAGCGCAGGTTCATATTAACGCGCTGCGCAGTTTCTATAGCGACGGCTCATTCGCAGGGGCGCTCTACGTAAACTTTTGTCATTGATACGACAGAGCTTTCTGTAAAGAGAGGCACTAAGCGGGCGTTTACACGTAGCTGCTAGAACGTAATCAAGAACCAGGAAGGAACCCGCTTCAAAGAACACAGCGTTTAATGTAACTAGAAACAGATACATTATACAGAACATTGTAACGCCTGCGGTGGAAGCGGAATAAAACACTCTAGACACGCTGGGTGTGCTGTGTTGATTATTTTCCCGTTACAGTACGCCAGGACGGCTTGATTCCCTGCTTAGCGTGTCAGAAACGTAATGTAAAGTCATGTAACGTGTGTGAGTTTATTTGAGGTCAAAACCCACATGATTTTTTCAATATTATTTATTTCCGTCGATCATTTTGGTATCGCTGAACTGCTGTGCGAGTGAGTAAGCATGTGTGTGTGAGCGTGTATATGAGGTATGGCCTTATTCCCAGTGCTCACACACATGCACAATAAATATCATGGCAATACTACCGCTCATTTAACGCTTCATTTAACATTTCAGCAAGGTGAGACACACACACACACTAATGCAGGATTTAGGATTTCTAAAATAATAGGTGCGAGAACACCTGTGAGCTCAGCTCGCAACTCCCAGCCAGGTATGTGAAAGCGAGAAATTATATTAAATTATTAATTTATTATAATTAATAATAATAATAATAATAATAATAATAATAGTGCATTATTATTGTTATTTTTTTTATTCTCGTCATGACTATTTTATAAAAGAGCACTGATGAGAAATGAAGTGATTAGTGCACAAATTACTAGTCTGACCATCACTAACAAGCCATGTATTATTATAGAAGCATGAAAACAAATGTGTTTATTAAATATATTATGTCATAAAGATCAATAACAGGACAGATGATGAGTTTGTTTTAAATATTATACACTTAGAATGATCTGTGTTTGGAGAGAAAAACAATCCCCCCCCCCCCAAAAAAAATCTGGCTTATACCCCCATACACACACACACACACACACCTCCTGTCGCCATTTTCCACCACACACTCCCTGTACTGAACCACACCACAACCAAAACCAGGCGCATACACACAACTCCATCACACACACACACACACACTCACACATACATACATACACACACACACACACATACACACGTATATATGAATACACACATCCATATAAACACAAACACACGTTAAAATACAAACTTACCTACTGCGCCCGCGCTCGGTTTCAAAGCGCAGGTCAAACCCTTTGAAGTTCAGCGATCAAAAGCGTAAACTGGAATTAATAACGTGCTGCGCGTGCGAGCTGGGAAGACGGCCCGCGAGCGGGACGCACAGCTCTGCGTGACCGGAGATGTTGGAGCGATACACACACTCGCGCACACACACGCACACGCAGAAAAAAACACCCCCTTTTTTGCTTTCGCGTTTATTCCAATCGGTGTAGCTTCAAAGCAGTGAAAAGAAACTACGTGCGTGCGTGCTTGCTTGCGTACGGACGTAAGCTGGTCACGTGGTTCCCGCGTCATCGACTCCCTCATGGAAACAACCAACGTCATACTATTTACTCGCATACTACGCAGCACGGGAGAGTAGTACGTGTCCCTTAAGCGGAGTTACAGATCACGCGTACCTTTTACGGTAGTATGCATAGTTAACTGTTGAAGCATTAAGTAAGGGTCTTGAAATAGAATTTAAACCGTCATTTTAAATACCATCTAGTACGCGAGTATGCGTGGCCGGTGAAATGATTTTAAGCTTTAACCCTCTATCTAGTAAGCTAGTATGATTGCGATCATATTCATATACAGTCTTAATATCAGACAGATTGTGTTATAATATACGCGTGGCTGTGTAGTTACATCAACGGCGTGTTGTGTTCAGCACACTATTTTAGTACACTAGTACACACACTATGGGTTAGAATCGATCAACGACGGTTACGCGCTGTAAGATGACTTGTGTTTTGCCTATGATTTACTACACTAATACAGGTCACTAAAATTGGTCAATTAATCTGAATTCTGATAAGATTACTGATTGTTTTTCATACTACGTAGTAAGGTAGTATGCATGGCTTGCTTTTTAAACCTCAGCTGTAAACCAATATTGTGACAGCATAATAGAATGTAGCACACTAAATAGTATGAGTATTTAAATATCTTCTTTAAACTTAATTTCTAAAAAATATTAGCGAAAGATATTATTTTCTCCTTTAAAAAAAATATTGGTAGTGTGTTATAGTAGTATGTGTTATTATTATGAAATTTCATGTAAACTATGCGTGCTTCCCTATAACAGTCAAGTAGTAGTATGCATACTATCTAGTGGAGTAGTACACATGTTTGCTTGTGGACATTAAAACTCTGGGTAATGTACTATTTTGACACATTAATAATAATAATAATAATAATAATAATAATAATAATAAGCATGCATACTTAAGAATGTTATTTTAAGAAAATATGTAACAATAAAAGTATATTAAAAATGATAAACTGATCAATGGTCATACACATACTATTTGTACTCAACATTTCCTACAGCTGTAGTAACATCATAGACACGGTTCACAGTCAAGTTTCATAGACTGAAACTTAAAGATCTGTTTGGTAAATATATTGGTATTCTGTCTAAAAAGATTTTTAAAGTAGAGGTACTATGCCCA
Source organism: Clarias macrocephalus (assembly GCA_011419295.1). Taxonomy (NCBI): domain Eukaryota; kingdom Metazoa; phylum Chordata; class Actinopteri; order Siluriformes; family Clariidae; genus Clarias; species Clarias macrocephalus. Next base: position 19,713 of record JAAGKR010005382.1, on the reverse strand, counting down.
TGCTCCAAAATGTACTGTAAGCACAAAAGTACAAGGACTCCAGAAAGATTTTTTTTTATATCTTTATATTTTTTTCTGAAAAAATAGTCCTTTAAATGATTTCAAGTTGATGCTACTGATAGCATAAATGGACATGAATGAAGTCTAGTAGAGATTGATAGCAACAAGATTTAACATTAGCATTTTTAGCATCTTTCATTATTTCATGTAGATTAGCTGCTATCATTGCTACCCTGTATAATGCAAGTAGTCTATGCAATTAAACCTGGGTTTACAGCACACAATACAATACAGTTAAGGGATGTGCCAAAAAATTATAATTATTATTTTGTTAAAAATTAAAATGATTGTTAAAAACATTATTATTGACGTGAAACACAAAGCAATCGTGTAAGAGTTCGCAGCTCTTTTGCTCAGTATGATAGCTAGCTAGTTAGATCACGTTGAATCATATCTTAACTTGTGCACCTGTTTGAGAGAGAGGAACCCAAAACCGCAGCCCAAATTTACACCTTTGAACTCAGTCAGCCATGTTTCTTCTTCAAACGTTACTGTACATAATGAATACTGAGTCTGTCCTTCTGAAATTTACGTGAAGATTTTAGCACACATTTTTGGGAGGATTTGTCAATTTTGTCATAGAAAGTGTTTTAACCAAATATATATCATAATGATATTTTAATGAAAACAATCTGTGTGTGTGTAACATACAATTTAGCACACTAATATGGGTCATAAGTTTACTGACTGTTATACATACTATACAGGAGGGTAGTATGCATGGCTTTCGGAACTCAATTGTAAACCAAATGTGTGATAACATACTAGTATGTTTGTAGAATACTAAAGAGTACTGTCCATCTTGGAACCTCTGTGGTCAAACTAGGGACTGTGGAGGCCAATAGTGACCATTGTATTTATTCACATTTTATAAAATTGTTATAAAACCGTGTTACAGTCAACATTCACACACACATTGACACACTGTGGGAAATTTGGAAATGCCAATTGAAAAATCTTAAAAGGTTAAAGCTAAAAATAATCTTTAATGAAATCAGTGATATTATTATTATTATTTCAGAATGAAAGTCCACGTACATGTCTGTGTGTCTCTGTACAGCAGAACTCTCTGTCTAACTTATTCATACACAGAAATCACATTCTGTAAGTTTGAGTATCTTACGCCTTGTTTACACTAAGTTGTACTTCTTTGGTGGTCAGACAAATACACTCCCTGTTCGGTAATCGGAGAGAGAATCACAGATGAGAGATGGAAAAAGTAGGTCGGATAAAGATGAAGTTTTGACTCCAGCATGTTAAAATTCACTTATACCACTTCAGCGCTGTTATTTTAGCGAAAGTGAAAATATGAACTACTCCCAGTAAAAATATTCAGTTTAGCTTTTCTAATTAATATCTATTGGTGCAGGTGTTTGTTTACATTGAGCAAGTAACGTATTAGTAGCTTATTTTAAAGTAGATTATTAAATACGACTCATAACTGTTCGTAACATCGTTTTTACTCATCATAATCATTTCACTTATGGTGCAGGTTAAACTTCAAGCAGATATCTAAGTATTGCAAAAGTAGATAGTAATGAGTAAATTCTGTACAGCGGTCGATTTAAGACATGCCCACAGTTTGACGCATGCGCAGTACGCTGATAAAAACTTGTGGTTTATAATCTGGCACAAAACTGCTCATAACTTCACTTCTACTCAACATTTTGAGTTTATTTATGGCGCATTTTTAACTTACCTTGTTACTGCAAAAGTCTCATTAAAATCAGACAGATGGTTTCGGGTGCTCTAATTGTATGAAATGTAAAGATATAATTGAAAGAGCGAGTTCTGACCTAATGTACAGACAAAACCTTCCTTTTATTTATAGATACATAATTCAGTTTTTTACAGTAGTAAGTAGTATTTTGTTTGTTACAGTAGTAAGTAGTAGCGACGCCTGACCGCTAGAGGGAGCCGCTTCTTTTTTTTTCAGATCCACACTGTAATCTGATTGGGCGAGAACGCAGACGTCGCACTCGGTGATTGGACGAGACCTCCTAGGATCAAGCCGGGTGTGCGCATGCGCAGTTTTCTTCTCAAAGCGTCAAATTGAAGCGTCAGCAGTGTTAAAGCGTGTGAGAGAGACCAGAGTGAGAGAAGGCTGATTAAACTCCCGGTCTTCGGGTTATAACAAAGTGACGGAGGATGACTCAGGGCTCGGGGAAGAAGAGAGAAGAGCTTCATGTGGCGAACGGAGGACTGAAACAGTCCACATGGACCAAAGCGCTGAGCAGCAGAGCGGTGTGGGAGGACAAGGTGACACACACACACACACACACACACACACACATATATATATATATATATATATATATATATATATATATATATATATATATATATATACACACATACACACTGCAAAAAACCGCTTTATAGTCTCTTCAGAACAGTGTTGAGAAGTTCCTATCAGAATTAGCTTAAAGTTTAGCTTGCAGTCATTGCTAGGCTAGCTGGCTAATTAGCTTCAGCTGCTACAGTACGCATTATTGCAAAAGAAAAAGACGAATATTCAAAATACTAACGTTTTACGTAACAAACACAAATCTATCCAAATATAATCTCTAAATCTCTAATCTTTACTGTATTAAAAAAGTAGAATTAATAAGAAAATTATAAATGGGATAATCAGTGAATAATAATAAAAATAATAAAATTGTAAGCTTCTCGAAGCATATGATCTGTAAACTTGTTGTTCAGATTTAAGCATTCTGTGTAAAATTAAGGATTTTTTTTCTCCAAAAATCAGTGATTTTGTTTAAAAGCTCCAAACTGGAGACACACCTCATGTTATGTGGCTATAGTTTATTCAGTTAAATAGCTTATTTGTTAAATTATAATTTTTACATAAACACATGTATAATAATTACATATATACCATTAAAATGGTATTATTTTTTTGGGAAAAGCTTGAAAATCAAAGAATCTGTAGTGTCCGTAACCATGTCAAATTCGTATTGAAACATCTTAAGAATTTTGCTTTTCAGAAAAACACTTGTATACTTTTTCAGGGCAATCTAAATTGGCCAAGTTTCATCTGAGTGACAGTTAAGATCACTGAAAGATTTTAATTCAAATAAGTTACATACACTAAATACATAAAAGGGCATGAAATTGTCTTTAGCAAATATTTGTTTTTATCTCATAAAAATATAAATCTGTATGTATATTTATAAAAATATAGGCATGGATCAGGAGATTTATGCATTAAGAATGATGAAAAATGGTGTTATATGATCCTACTTGAAAAAAAATTTCACCTTGGTGAGACAAATTTTTTTATTTTAATTATTATTTTTTAAATTGTTTTTACCACTGATACCATGGTTTGGTCATAAAGAAATAGACTGACACATTGGAAAATATCTAGATATAAAAATATAACTTATAGGAATGATGAATTATTATCAACATAGAAAAATGTGTACAATGTACTTAAAATAATAAATACATTCTCTATCATGTTTCATTATGATGTTCTGTAATGACTGATTTGGTTATTTCTATTGTTTGAGACCTTATTATTATTTAATGTTTATTATTTAATTATTAACTTGAATATTATAATTATCCAGTCTTATAAGATATAAATAAGACTATATTGAGTTTAACAAGTAAAATAAGTTAAATTGTACTAATACATATTAATGAAATAAATACAAGTAAATACTTTCTGATTTTAATTATTAAGCATTTAAAACAAATTGCTTAATATTAGTTAAGCTCTAAAAGAAACAAACTTTATTAAATGTTTAGATAAAGTAATTTTTGTAAGGAAAATGAGCAGCATGGAGGTAGACAAAGTGGTGTAAGGAAACACTGATGTATAAATTGCATTAAACATCTTAAGTTGATTTTTATATAATTTATAAATAAATATTACTGTAATGGAATATGATAGTACTGTTATGAAAAGCATGTAAGGGCATCTAATTTCCTTATTCAGAAAGAAACAAAATGTCTCAAATCGTCAAGTCATAAATGTGGATAAAAAAAATCTTATTAAATTAATAATAAAAAAGGTTGTTTTTCAAATATTAACTTTTTGAAAAGATGGAAATTTTTATAGAAATTTTTGTTTTTTAAAATACAATATTAACCATAAAAAACAACCTTAAACAAAAAGAAGTTTCTTGTAAAGTGTCAAATGAAAGGCTAAGGTCAAAGTAAAAAAAAAAAAAAAATAGGTTTTTAAATTTTTTTTATTATATACCCCTCTCTCTCTCTCTCTCTCTCTCTCTCTCTCTCCCGATTTTATTTATTTATTTTGTGGCAAAAAGTAACGTAAAATTTAGCTCGGCCCTCAGTTTTCCAAATGCTTTTTAGAAAGCTGGTGGCCCTGGTTTATGCTGGTATATACTTTTTTTTTTTTACACATTTATTTGTGCAAGTTAGAGTGATGAAAACTTCTTAATTGCACCTTTAAGTCCTGTTTAATCTGAAATAACAAATAGACTTTTATGGTTTCTGTAATGTCAGATGTCTGTTTTTTATTTGTATTTTTCCCCCACTAAACTGTAAAGTTGTTATTTTCTGCAGGATGAGTTTTTAGACGTGGTGTACTGGCTCAGGCAGATCATCGCCATCATCCTGGGAGTCATCTGGGGCGTCGTCCCGCTCAAAGGCTTCCTGGGAATCGCCATGTAGGTGTCTCTCTAGGGATTTATTTTCTGCTTTAATTCATTAATTTTTGTTCTAGAAAATATGACAGATGTTTGTCACGATGCTCGAAAATAGCATGTGTGTGAAAAGAATGAACTAGTTATAACCTGGATTACCCAGAAAATATTTTTATTATTTATTTATATGGTGTATAATTTGTTTGTGAAATTACAAGTTTACAGTGTCTGGAGAAAGTGTGAAGTAGGAGAGTAATGGCCTACCTAGTAGTAATATAATTATTATTAGTGGTGCTTGCGAAGCACTACTATTGTTATCTCACAGGATTATTATTTTTTCTTTCCTTTTTTTTCCTCTTCTTCTGTACAAAAGTTTCACATGTAATTAGTCCCATACTGTTTGTCGTAGACCCATGAATGAGGTGTCAAATCGTGCGGCTTATTCAGGAATGGGGTGCTATGACTTTTCTAAGGGGTGGGCAGTAAATTGCCCCCGCAGGGACCAATTGAGACCAATTTTGATGGGTTGTAGAGCAGAGCAGGAATTTTGTATAAAAGGTAAAATTCATGGTAATGGTAAATTGATAGAATCTATCAAAATTAATTTGGTAGAAATCTAAACACATTAGCAAGAGGCTTGCAAGCTGTGTCAGAACATATCCTGCACAAGGGTATTAGTTTTACCACTGGGGTGCAAGAGGTGCCCAAATTTGCCCCATTGATTTATAATGAAGATTTTGGCGCGTAACTGCCTGTACGGTTGTCATAGACACATGAAAGAGGAGTCAAATTGTGCAACTTATTCAGGAATGGGGGGCTTGACATGACTTTTCTAAGGGGTGTGTGATAAACTGCCCCAGCAAGGGGCAATTAACATATAAGGGTAACTAAAGGAATTTTGCAACTGAAATTTACTGTGGATCCCACTGTCGTAGAGACATGGGGAGGGCTCTTTTAACTCGGGCAACCAATCAGTCTTTCGCATTTATCATGTTGGTCATTCGCCATGCTCCCTAGCAACATTATTATCATGATGCTAGTGTGATTAGCATGTCTCTAGCTTTATGTTAACTATATTAGCAGTTTGCTAGCAAAATTTTTACCATGTAGTTTGCGCGATGCTAATGTGATTGGCATGTTGTTAACATGTTTTGACTCCCAATATTTTGCCACGGCAAGCACCACTCACATTTTCTTCAGAACATATACATCTCTTGTTGTTATTATTACTATTTTAATAATAATAGTCGTCCTTTCGAGTTGCTCGCACCACAGCGCACCATCCACTCCATGCGCAACTTTCTAAACACTGTGCTGCCTGCTAATTTGTGAATAGTTTAGCGCACCACCTGTAGGATTATAGAGGGACTGCAGCATTTCACCACCTCAAATGCAAATATATGAATTAAAAATTAACTAAAATATATACACCATAGTCAGAGTGGTTATACAGGAATCACGAAACAAAACGATGAATATATTTTTTCCCAGTCTCTAGCGCTCGTATAATAAACATGTGTTAGTAAAAGTGACCACGCTACACCTTTGCTAAATTTCATTCACTTAGATCAACGCTTCTCAATAAGAATAAGTGAAATATTAATAAAGTAATGAATAGTAAACATAATCATAGATATTTATACGGATACACAGACGATTCTGTTGAATATTTACTGATGTTCTCACCTTCTAAATTTCTGAATTTGCGCAGCTTCTGCATGCTGAACGCCGGAGTCCTGTACCTTTACTTCAGCAGCTTCCAGCAGGTGGATGAGGAGGAGTACGGAGGAACCTGGGAGCTCACTAAAGAAGGCTTCATGACCTCTTTTGCTTTATTTCTGGTAAATACACTCGCAAATCTTACCTCTTAAACACACAAACACACACACACAAAATGCATTCCTGCTATGTTTAATGTTAGTCCTTAGTTCTAGTTTTTTTCTTCTTCTTGTAAATGAATATTTAACAGAAGTATTATATATACAGAGAGAGAGAATGCAGCTTTGGCATGTTTCATTTGTTTATTATTCTCTCTCTCTCTCTCTGTACAGTTGAACTTTTTGATCTTTTGATATTTTGTGGATATATAATGTTTTTAATCAATCAGATAAATTTTCTTTAATAACAATCTTTTGTCGGAGAAAATATAGACTTTTAATACACTTTAAAATCAATGTGTACTCTTTTTACAGAAGTTTAAAAAAGACATTTTTATCTATTCATTCTTTTTTTGTTTAAAAAAAGAAGTAGGTGTTCTTTAAAGGATACAATATTGAATGAGATGTTTGTGTACAATCTATTAAATGTTTTTATTTTTATTTTAAATGGACAGTCTTTAGTTTTTTTCCCCTCTAGTTTACATTTTTTTTTTACAGTTTTAACAAACATTCTTAGCAAAATATAAATATATAAACTTTTTGTAAACAAATGAATATTTTACAAGATGCAGAACATCGTACATTATTATATATTGTATTTTTCTATTTGCCAAAAATGTTTAGACATTTTTCAATATTAAATGTTTTTTTAAATGGCTAAATAAAATGTATGTATGTATATTTTGTAACAAAGGAAGCAGATAAAAAAAAAAGTTTTTATTATATTTATATATTGTGCAAAAGGTGTACTTATTTAAAAAAAAAAAAAGTGTTATTTAAAAACTACACTGTGTGTGTGTGTGTGTAGGTGGTGTGGATAATCTCCTACACGGCGCTGCACTATGACTGAGGTCCGGTGGAGGACCCGCTCTAAAGCAGCGTGGTGCGCTCGGCGGTACGGTGGGGTCCGGGGACGGGCCGCACACGGCCAGCACTGGGATTCACACACACCAACAGCAGCACACCAGAGCCTCTCGACCCAGGTGCATCGTGGGTACTCTGCTCTGAACCCCTCACTTCCTGATCGGCGGCTCATGGAGTTTCAAGCTAACGCCCGTCCAGTGCACTGCCATGTGTTCTGATTCGACACTATTCTCTCTCTCTCTCTCTCTCTGAATGTCTTTATATTTAGTTTGTAATTTAAATTTCATTCATTTCCTATGACTCTAGTCTTAACTCATAGGTCTTGCTAATTTTAAATCGAGTGTAAATGATGTATAGTTTTAAAGCTTTGTGATTTTTTTTTTTAATACCCCCCCCCCTCATTTTTTTCACTCGTTTCTCTCCTGATGAGATTTCTCTACGTCTCAGTATTTTAGAGAGAAGTTTATACGAAAGCAGACGAACCTGGTGAGGTTTTGGTGCCGATACCACAAGGTGTTACGCTCAGATCTGTCAAATCCCCCCACCTCGCAACAACATGTTCTAGAGCGAGATTAATCCCACATCCGCAGGGTATTAAGCATTAAGAGTTTGGAGTGCATGGAACTATTAAATTTATTTTTATTTATTTATTTTTTTTACTTGACATTTTCTTCCTGAAACAGTCCGGTCATTACCGTGTGCATGCTTTTCCTTCATTTCAAAAAAGATGTCACACTGTTTCCATTTTTCTTACATGTCTTTAGATTCTTTAATGTTTGTTTTCATTCGTTGTAATAAAACTGTAATTCACCTGTAAAATGCCGAGTTCATTTAATAAATAAAAAGCAAAAATAAAACTAACGAGCCATCACTCATCATCTTCATGCACAAAGGAAATTTTACGTTTTATATTGCATATCACAAGCAAGGATCAGACAGAAATACACGTACAATAGCGTATATAATGTCAAAAAATGTTTTATACACATTTAATGTTGCATAAAAAAATTCTGGATGGATTTCAGAGTCAAGTTTTAATGTTAGTTCCTGAGTTTAAAGCTGAATTAAAATGTTTATTTAAATAATAACCAGTTAATAATAAACTTTAAATAGTTCTGTTTATTAATTGAAAAAGATAATTTATCAAAGTCTTTTTTTTTTCTTAAATTTTTTTATCTGTAAATCAGACATTATACATCAGAAATGTTTGACTCCTGTTTTGTTTCGGTGCTTTGCTTTTGATTTTAGACTTCTGGTGCCTTCCTGAAAGTATGAGTTTGAGTCAAAAAAATTATCCGGTTATCCGGATCCGCACTCCGGTTATATTTAAACTCCTGTTTTATCAGCACTTTCCGTTGAGATGTTTGTTGCAAGACGTATGTATTTACATGATTACGAGATTAGTCACTTTGGAATAAGCAAAGTTTTTTAATTCAGTGATATGACTGTTGCATCTTGCTGATATCCATGCTTCAGTTTTTCTTTACTTCTACAGTGAGGGTTACACACCGCCAGGGGGAAAAACCAAAAAAGTCACTGTTTCAAATGGATCAAATATCTTGGTCAGCATTAAGCAAAGACAACAACTAAGGAGATGAAACTGAAATGACTGGAATTGGGTGAAGGTCTGTCCAGCACATTATTAAACCCTGGGCAGATAGTGAGAGAAGCAGAAGAAAAACATCCTGAATGAGTGTGTTGGGAGATCAATTAAACACTTGCTGAAGTTGCATGGTACAAAAATGTTCAATAGAAATCAAAGCTGTGTTTAATACTGGCAGTAAGAGCATTTCTACACACACACAAACACACACACTGTGTGATGAGAACTCACAGGATTGGGACTAAACAGCTGTGTGTCCATAAGAAAACCACTCGTTAGACTTCAGGTCTCAAGAGAGCATAAAGTCTGGACTTTGGAGTGATGGGAAAAGGTCATGTGACCTGATGAGTCCAGACTGAGTCTGTTCCAGAGTGATGGGCGTGTCAGGGTGAGAAGGGAAGCGCATGAAGCGATGCTCCCATCATGCATAGTGTCCACTGTACAAGCCTCTGGAGACAGTGTTATGATCTGGGGTCGCTTCAGTCGCTCAGGTCGAGACTCAGCAACGTCATGTGGAGATAAAATGAAGTCACATGACCACCTGAATGTCCTGAATCACCAGCACATTGAGTTGAGTGACATATTAGTCTGTGATTTTTTACAAATATATTTCATTTAATTTTAAATAATAATAATAACAATTATTATTATTATTATGATTGTGTTGTCTATACTGATTATCTTGTGTAGTGCACTGGATGCCTCTGGATCTCAGGATACTCAGGACATAAGAACTGGATGGGATGTGCATTTGGGGTATTTGTGTATTTATACCGCAGGGTAAACACTCTCAGTCACCCAGTCACACACTACGGGCCATTTGGAAACACCAATCAGCCTACAGTACATGTCTTTAGACTGTGGGAGGAAACCGGAGTACCTGGAAGAAACCCACTAAGCACAGGAAGAACATGCAAACTACACACACACACACACACAGACCAGTGGCAAGATTTTAATTCATAGACCTGGAAGTGCAAGGAGATTGTTTATTAGTCAAAATATTAAAATAAATTATAATTATCAAAGGAATAATTATGCAGCAGGAATAAACTATATATTACATATACAGTAAAATACAACAAAATACTTCTAAACAAAGTATATTTCTGTATCTGAGCATGTTTCTGAATGATTATTATTATTATCCTGAGTAAGGATAATAAGGATGCAAGGGAGCACCAAATATGGGACATTGAAAGATGAAAGAATTTTTTATTCTCAAATGAGAAAAAAAAAAAGATCTGGATGATCCTTATGGTATCCAACGATACTGGGAAGACAAGGAGATCCCACTGGAGACGTTTCCTCCGCGGCACAGTGGTGAAGGCTCTATCATGATCTGTTGTGCTTTTTGCTTTCAAAGGGAAAAAGGAGCTCAGGGTTTTGCAGGGGCGTCTTACGGCGGCTGACTCTCTGGACTATGTGTCATTCCTCCTGACTGAGGGCCCTGAACAGTTTAAATGCATTTTCGAACAAATTGCCAATCTCTGATCAATGTTCTGCTCTCTGTCTCCCCCTGGTGGCGCATCATTTGTTTACCAGTCAGCGACGGGTCCTAACGCTAGGGTTTGGCTCTCTGTCTCCCCCTGGTGGCGCATAGATTGTTTAACAGTCAGCGACGGGTACTAACGCTAGTGTTCGGCTCTCTGTCTTCCCCTGGTGGCGCATCATTTGTTTACCAGTCAGCGACGGGTCCTAACGCTAGGGTTTGGCTCTCTGTCTCCCCCTGGTGGCGCATAGATTGTTTAACAGTCAGCGACGGGTACTAACGCTAGTGTTCGGCTCTCTGTCTTCCCCTGGTGGCGCATCATTTGTTTACCAGTCAGCGACGGGTCCTAACGCTAGGGTTTGGCTCTCTGTCTCCCCCTGGTGGCGCATAGATTGTTTAACAGTCAGCGACGGGTACTAACGCTAGTGTTCGGCTCTCTGTCTTCCCCTGGTGGCGCATCATTTGTTTACCAGTCAGCGACGGGTCCTAACGCTAGGGTTTGGCTCTCTGTCTCCCCCTGGTGGCGCATAGATTGTTTAACAGTCAGCGACGGGTACTAACGCTAGTGTTCGGCTCTCTGTCTTCCCCTGGTGGCGCATCATTTGTTTACCAGTCAGCGACGGGTCCTAACGCTAGGGTTTGGCTCTCTGTCTCCCCCTGGTGGCGCATAGATTGTTTAACAGTCAGCGACGGGTACTAACGCTAGTGTTCGGCTCTCTGTCTTCCCCTGGTGGCGCATCATTTGTTTACCAGTCAGCGACGGGTCCTAACGCTAGGGTTTGGCTCTCTGTCTCCCCCTGGTGGCGCATAGATTGTTTAACAGTCAGCGACGGGTACTAACGCTAGTGTTCGGCTCTCTGTCTTCCCCTGGTGGCGCATCATTTGTTTACCAGTCAGCGACGGGTCCTAACGCTAGGGTTTGGCTCTCTGTCTCCCCCTGGTGGCGCATAGATTGTTTAACA
>JAAGKR010005381.1:0-50000 GCA_011419295.1 Clarias macrocephalus | reverse complement strand
CTCCCAGAATATTCACAAAGTAGTGACAAGTTTTCTTGTCTGGCATCTTGAAAATGGGTGTGTATTAGGGGATGAAACCATACCAGTATTTTGGCCAGGGGGATGAAAAAAATATCTGCCTTGTTTGGTCCAGATCCCTGAAAGCATGGAGGAGCCTATAAGGAACATATACACACAGCCACGTGGAATTAAATATATAAGAGAAGGAGACGGCTAAGGCATGCTCCCTCATAGACATGTCACGCCATCCAACTGGTTTTTTTTTGTTGTTGTTGTTGTTGTTTGTTGTTGTTGGTGTTTTTCTGCTTAACAGGTGGACGAAAGTGCGAAAGTTTTTGCACCACTTGTTGCACAACTCTTCTGAGAGAAGCTGGAGAAAAATTCATTTGTTTGAAGCTGTTGTAAAATAAGCAAGAAACAGAAACTAACTTTTAGTAGATGTCACAGGTCACAAGCATGCACAGGGAAAAAAGACAAACTTCACACACACACACATACACACACCAGGCAGGAATCGAACCCGGACTCTGGAGGTACAAGGCGACAGTGTTAACCACTACACCACCGTGTCACACTGCTGAACCAAACCAAAACAAAATCAAGAGTCTAAAGTAGTTGTGACCTACAGCTCTATTCAATACATGATATTTTGTAATTGTAGTCAAATTGGTGTAGTGTGAGACAAATAAAGCACTTCTCATGAAAAAATAGTGACCTAGCAGGTGGCTATGACAGCTAAGACGCCTCATATCATTAGTGATTTTTCTCCCATAACAGCACAAGCGTTTCATTCCCTTTCACTCACCTCTTTGAACAGCGTTACTTGTATCATTGTGAGAAAAGGAATGTGTAGGGTGATGTACAGTTCATCAGATGTGCATGGTAAGCTACGTGCATTTAAAATGCGTGGAACGGCGGTGAGGGGTGTGAGCTGCTGGCCTCGAGCAGCCATAAATCAGTGCCGTGTGTGTAATTCACAAAGACATCTGCAGCAACGATCAGCTCCCGTGCTTATGCAGCGCTGAGTCGAGTGCGAAAACAAGGTGTGTGGCTTGATATTTACACTCCCGTCTAGTGCCTCTCGAATGATGGCTCCCTGATGGCCGCGGGAAAAGGCAATAAACAGCGCCGGGCCTTAAAGACACGCCTCCGAGACAGCGGCAAGGCAAATAACGAAAACATTTTCACCTTTCCGCAATGTGTTTACCGCGCTGCTGTGATATTAAAAAAAAAAAAGCACAGAGCGAAGGGGATGTAATGAAAATGCCATGGAGGAAGCGCGAGAGGCGTGCACGCGTGAGCTCGAACGCGCCGCTCACGTCATCTGGGCCGCGCTTCAATCTGCTGAACTGCCCTGATGAGGTCTGCAGGGGCGAGTTATTATTCATCACTTATTATTTATCATGCATCAGCTCCAGATTCCCTCCAGTTAAATTTTTTATTTTTTTTTTTGCTCCCTGCGTGACTAAAATGGAAATGTCAACTAAAAAATGCTAACATTGCTAACAAAAAAAAAAAAAAAAGATGAGCATCCATCAGCGGCGTTCAGATAATTACGGTCTACAATCGGTTATGCAAATATGATCACCGCAATCATGCTCTACAAGCTGGGATGATTTGTTGCGCCACGTTAGCGTGATTTGATGAAGTGGATCAGGTCTGGTGTCGTAACGATGCCAAGTTCCTAACAAGCAGGGATGTGTGGAGAGAAAGACCTCGTTGTGTACCGTAGTAACGTTCATGTGACAAAATGAAAAAAAAAAAAAGGATGGAAAGAATGAACCTGATGATTTTAGAGTAATGGCTTGTTCACAGGGACGTGTACGGTAGAAATACTGAGATTGAAAATCCTGTCGGATTGTTTTCATCGACTCTCCAGGTTCACGTTAAGTTTTGTTTTTCCTCAACACTGTATTTAATGTACATACAGTATACAACTTATAAAGGGAGTAAATGCCACTACGTATATGTTACAGTTCATTAAAAGGCTGTTCAGGCTGCATCAATAAAATTAGCAATTTAATTAATAGGATTTCCCGAACTGCTGATCTACTGGGAGTTTCACACACGCAACCATCTCTAAGGGTTTACAGAGAATAGTCTGAAGTAGAGAAAATATACATTTTGGGGTAAAAATGCCTTGTTGATGACAGAGGTAAGAGAAGAATGAACTCAGATAACATCGTGTAACAAACTGAGGTCTGCCAAAGAGCAACTGAGGACAGTAGATCCGTAGGTCGCTGGTTCGAATCCATCTAATCTGGTTGTAGATTGTACACGAATAAACATGTTGAAACTTGAAGCAAAAAACAAAACAAAACAAAACAAAAAAAAAAACATTGGGTGCTGCTTGGCTTGTCAGCTAAGAACAGGAACTAAAGGGATGTAATTCACATGGGATCAATAAAAAAGGGAACATAGGAGGTTTAGGGGAAAACATCACCTGGTCTGATAAGTCTGGATTTCTGCTGTAACATTCCCGATATTAGTGTCAGAACCTGGTGTAAATTAGATGACAGCATGGGTCTGTCCTGCCCTGGATGGATCTATGGTTCAGGCTGGTGGTGGTGGTAGACTTTGGCACACTTTGGGCCCGTTAGTACCAACTGAGCGTGATTTACTGTAAATGCCACAGATTATCTAAGTGATGTAGCTGACCGCGTCAATCCCTTTATGAGCACAGGATAATGCGCCATGTCACGAACCTAAAATCGTCTCAAACTGGTTTCTGGAAACTGATGGTGAGGTCACTGTACGCACAGAAACCAGATCTCGATCCACATGTACAGTAGGATGTGGTGAAGCGGGAGATTTGCGTCATGGATCTGCTCCATGCTATAATATCACTTTGAACCAAAATCACTAAAGAGTGTTTCCATCCCCTTGTTGAATCTATTCCATGAAGAATTACGTACTATCAGGGTCTTCCTAGGGGTTGAAGTGGTCTGTGAGTCTACTCACTGTACTGTGTTTCTTTTTTCTTTTTCTTTTTTTATAAATCTTGGTGTATCATTATACCTTTACGGGTATGACTGAATATCCGAATGTCATAACAATAAAGGCTCTAATATATCACTGTTTAATAATAGAATATTTTGTTATTATTACAGAGACGATATTTTATTATTTTAAATTAAAGAGTTAGCACAAGTCTTAGAGAGTGTATTTTAATGCCCCAGATAAAAAAAAAATTCCTCAGGTGATACGTTAAGATAAGATAAACCTTTATTAAAGATTCTAAATTATTGTTGTTACTTTAAGCTCCCTTTATTTCACTCCTCTTTCAAACCTGCCATTTCAGTGTTTATGTACGTGAACTACAGTAAGTTATAGGCAGATACAGAGAGGCAGAGCCGTCAGGTGACGAGTAGAGATTTCTGTTGATTAATGCTTTAGGAATTAATGGTTTATTTCTATTCTTTATACTGAAACCACTCTTTGACACGATAAGCTAATGGCATGGCGTCTACAGTAGAAGGGGAGCGAACGTTAGTCAGGTCGTGCTGATGGCAGCGCAAGAGCCGAAGATTAGATTTACACCAGATCTTGAAGCCTGAACATAAAACGGTTTATTAATGGAATTAGTTTGTAGCGCGTCAGATGAAGAACAACATGTAACTTTCTTACTGTGCCGATATTTATTTAACAAAAATGAGGCCAAAAGAATAGAACATGTATGTAGACGAGGGTAAAGTAGCCTCCAGGATTCATTAGCTTGTAGATCCACAAGTTTGCTTTTAAATTAAATTAAGTGACGTAACTAAGTAAAAGTAAATTAAATACATTTCTTGTATCAGTGGAATTTTATTAGAGGAATTTTGGTCCATTCTTCCTTGCATCATTGCTTTAGTTCAGTTCGCTTATGCACAGCTCTCTTAAGCTCTGCAACGTTTTGCTCTGGACTTTGACTGGCCCATTCCAAAACCTTAATTATTTTATTTTTCAGCCATTCTGATGTAGATTTACCGGTGCGCACCAGATCATTGTCCTGCTGCATGATCCAACTTCGACCAAGTTTTATCTCTCGGACAGATGTCCTCACCTATTCCTCTAGAAAACTCTGCTATACAGAAGAGTTGTTGGTCGACTCAATAACTGGTGAGCAGCTGAAAAACAAGCCGGAATCCAAACAACTCCTCCAAGGACCTGCTTGACAGTGTGTATGACGTGTTTCTGCTAAAATGCTGTCTTCAGTTCAGTCTAATTGTCCTCTCATGGACTTTTATGATCCAACACGCTCAGTGAGTCCTGTAGGTTCTCCTGTAGGTTCGGAATTGCACGGTCAGATCTTGGGAAGACTTGAATGCTTTCCACTTGTGAATGATCTTTCTCACCGTATAAATTGGAATAGCAAATTGTTCAGAGACGGTTTTGTAACATGATGTGCAGCAACGATTGCTTCTGACTCTGCCAAAACCTCTGCACACCTGCTGATGATCAGTTAAACAAGGGCTGATGATCAGCAGCACCTGGCTATGACTTACCCTCTTAAATCCTTTGGGATAGTTACATAGTTAAGGGATACTTAGTATTGCCCAAATGTCTTGACTTTTTGGTAAATAATTAATTGCATTTGTCAAAAAAGTTGCTGTTCGTCTGAGGTTGCCGTTGCCTAACAGACCCACTAACACCCAGCGAATTTTATTTATTTACTCAACGACATGAAATTAAAAGAGGGGGGTACTTACTTTTACACACGACTGTAGTAAACACAACAATGAGGTAAAACGTTTCCCTTTTACGACTCCCATTCTGTAAAGTATTTCATTAATGTTTATCTGTAGCACAGCTTCATTCGTTCATCTATAAATCGTCTCCATTTACTGCCGCTCTCAGTTTAATTGGAACGTCAATACGGGCCGTAAAAACCCAACAGCGCGGCCACGTCTGCTAATTGTAGCTCGATACACCTGGAATAAACTTCTCTCCTCACATGGAGCGCAGTATTCTACATTTAATCATAAGCCTGTCCGTGCGCCACTGTAAAGGTTCATCTATTCATCTATTCTGGATTTTGTGTTTTTTTTGTTTTTTTTTTCGAGCTCCTCTGTTGCAGAGATCTCGTCAGACTCCAAAGCTGATAAGCGAAAGCATGCGCGTCGCACCAGAGTGTCAACAAAGTTTTGCTAAAAAGATGAGGTATACGGTATATTTTACAGAATATCTGAACTGAAACAGCAGAGTTACTGCATCACCCCAGCAATTACACCGTACTCTGATGTTATTGATCTGCTGTCGGATTTTTCTCTCTCTCTCTCTCTCTCTTTCTTTTTTTTTTTTTCTCACTTCGAGATCGAGCGCTACTTTTTATCAGGAGAAAAAATTTCATACAGCCGTGCAAAACTCAATCCCGTCAGCACATTTCTTAACCATTCGTACATGTCGCACATATCCACAAAGTCTGCGAAGGTGTGTGAAGCACACGGTAGGGCCAAAAGTATGTGCACACCACAGTATGTGGATTCACTCACCTCGGCTGTTATACTAAAGCTTTACTCTTTTACTAGACGCTCGAGTTCCGTCACTTCAACCTTAACACACCATGTCTTTGTGTTTTTGTGCTGGAGCAGGTTTGAGCCTGTGAAAGCAAACCGTATCTATACCAGGGCTTCTCAAAGTCTAGACCACACGGCAAGTCGATCCGGACCCGGTATACAATAACACAACATAATAACGTGTAAGTTTCCTACTTTGAAACAAAAACATGGTGAACATACAGGATTAATAAATTGCTAGCTATCAGCAAACAGGCTTTCGCTTTCTGTCCTGCGTGCACGGAAAAGTGAGACTTCGGCCTTTTCTGTCAGGGTACAGGGTACGAGGGTGTCACTGTACAAATGTGTAAAGAGAAGGTCAATGTCTCCGTCTAGCAACACCACCTTTTTTGGCCTGGACTTAGGCAGATAATTGAAGACAGACTCTGGCATTTTTCCAGACTGGGCCGCTGTGTGTTTTGATGTCGCTTCTTTTGCATGCTCAACTGTGTTCGTTTATACAGAGATGCACGACAAGCAATACAGAACAACATCAACGCAACCTTTGTGCATTTTCCGAGCAGGCTGTCATGCAGCGTTAATTAGCGACGGCAGGAAGTGGCCCCGGGAGCACAAACTTGCGAACGCTTTGGAAAGAAGGAAAAACGCAGTGCGGCTGGCATTTTTTCACACTTTTTAGATGCAACATGTGAACGGCGCTTTAGGGAATCATGTGACTTTTACTTTGAAATCAGCTTGATATTACAAGTCTGGTTCTTTAAGTTCTGTTTGTTTAACGGGCAACAAAACAAACACTTTGCCCATTTACAGTAGTTTGCTCCGCATGAACATCAGTAAACGAAGATGTTCCTCTTGTTGTTAAAATTTCTCCTAAAAAACAGATAAACTTTGTGAGGTTAAAAGTTGGAGCCGCTCAGGTTCACTAGCAACAGTTTGCGGGTGCCATTACTTTTGCACTAAGGTACTGTATTGGACATATTTGGAATCTTTCTGACACTTGTTGCTTGAACGTTAGAGCTGTTCAGGTTTAATTATCTGATTTTCGTCACTGGCGCTGGCATTTTTCACTCTGAATGCTGTTTTTCTTAGACCTTGTTAAACGTGAATGTTTATAAATTATAAGCAAACTTAGTAAAAAACTACTTTTTATCATCACCGTTTGTTTCAGACCTTTGACCTTGAATAGAACTATAAACTTATAGACCTATACTGTTCTATACTGTTGTGTTTCTTTCAATAGTTTGAAGAAGAACTAGAGTACATACTGTACAGTGCTGCTGTGATGTCATAGTCAGGGGTGCACATACTTTTGATATAGTTCAAGGTGGGAGTATGTCGAGTATACAGTATAGTTAATTATAAACTGATGTGCACACTGATACAAATACTGTGGGAGTGTAGTGTATGTGGGGAGCAGGGTGTAACCGGGTGCTGAAGCAGTGTGTGTGTGTGTGTGTGTGTGTGTCTGCAGGTCTGTGCTGAACTACTTTATCCTGTCAGTCATACTGTAGGTATAGGGTAGACACGCCCTTCTTGTCTATTTGCAGCTCAGAAATGCAAGCGGAGCAGAAATCCACGGCTAAAAAAATACACAGTCTGCTGCAGGTAGAGAAAACTGCGGAGCTCTTGTTGTTTCACTAAGATGGAGGAACCTACTGACTGTGATGGAGATCAAAGGCTGCTGATGTAATGTACTGTACTGGACTGTATACACCCATATCAAATCCCAATAAAAATACAAAAATAATAATAATAAATAGAATTAAATAGAACATTTTATTTATTCGTCACACATTGTCTACATCACAGCAGAGAGACGCGTGTTTTCTCACTGCTTGTAAGGAAGCTGGATTCAGATCACAGGAAGGGTCGCGAGCATCGCAACAGAGGCGCTTGGCAATGCTCGGGCTCCAACCCCTGACCTCAACCCAGATCTTTACCCGTTAAACCACCAGCGCAGTATTCCTGCTTAACCCTGCCGTGTCTGTAGCCTGACCCCCGGCTATAAACGCTTAAGTATGATTTATAGATTTGCCCTAACAACGCACACACACACTCTCTCTCTCTCGTGTCCTGTCTCATTCAGTACAATAACAGTACTAACAAGAATCCACCGCAATGCCGACTAAACACCAGATCCGGTTTATTCTTACAACAACATCCAGGCACTATGATGGACTGTTCCATGTACAACCAAATACTGTATTTTGTTGTTGTTGTTGTTGTTGTTGTTGTTGTTGTTGTTGTTGTTGTTTCTTTTCAGGCTAAAACTCTATAAATGGAGTCTCGTGTCAGAAAGCAAGAGCAGCAGCAGAGTATACACAGACACCCTAAGGAGACAGTCAGAGATTAGACACTGCTGTAAGACTGAAGAGTTGCTCACTGCTCACTGGGATGAGGAAAGCACTCAGCAGATGGAGACTTAACCACACACACACACACACACACACACACACACACACACACACACACACACACACACACACACACATATGAACGCACAAACTGCTGCCAGATCCCTCTCTGACACTCATATCCTGCGGCTCGCTGTCTGAGATGTGTCTGCTGTCTTCGAGTGCCAACTCAGGACCTGCCACCAGACTGCATCAGTCCCCACTAATACCAGTCCAGGCCAGTGTGTACATTTGTGTAAATGTGTGTGTGCTGGATGTAAGGAAATGTACTACATCCTTTATGACTTATTGGCTCGTTTAGACTTATTTTGAATGCCTTGATGAGTCCTTGATGAGGTTTGGTTCTTACAAGCCACCAGGATATGATGAGAACGATGCCACCAGGACATTTCAACACAGACAGGTTACTTTAGGTTCTAGGTGTAATCACAGCTACTAGATTTAATGAGCAACATAGTTACACCTACTACAGGGTGCTTACTGCTAGCTTGTTAACCTGACGAAGGTCCAAAGACAGAAGAATTGTCTTTAAAATATGGTGGCCGTGCTAAATGATTAAATATTCCATTCACTCACTCACTCATCATCTATATCGCTTAATCCTGTATTCAGGGTCGTGACGGGCCTGGAGCCTATCCCAGGAGACTTAGGGCACAAGGTGGGGGTGCACCCTGGACAGGGTCCCAATCCATCACACACACTACGGCCAATTTGAGAACGCCAGTTAACCTACATGTCTTCGGGCAGTGGGAGGAAACCGGAGTACCCGGAGGAAACCCACTAAGCACAGAGACGGAATCGAACCGGGGAATCGAATCCGGACCCTGGAGGTGCAAGGAGACAGTGCTAACCACTACACCACCGTGTCGCCTTAAATATTCCATTATATTATATACAAAAATTAAACAATGGCTCTTGTATCACTTACATTGTAGGTAGAACCATCAAGGTAGAAAGATTGATGGATGATCGGAATACGTGTCTGATTCATGCCTGAAACGCCGGCCTCCCAGGAACTCCTTTAACGGCCCAAACATGTGGAAATGGCTTGAAGTGAGGTCATGACTGTACGGGAGACGTGGCGATAACTCCAAGCCGAGTTCCTGTAACACGCAAGCGGTGTTGGCGAACGATTGTGTGTACAGTTCACACAGGTAAATGCGTTTCTTCATAAATTGGCAAAGTCGGTTTTCAAAGATCAGACCATCCACCGGATAAATTTTCACGGGAACGACTGCAGTAGACTCCGAGCCACCTCGAGATTGTCATTCACGGATGTATGACTTTCTTTAAAAACATTTGCATTGTTGCGCTATTCTGCGCTTGAAGTCTTCTGTAAGTGTCAATCACTTTCACTCCTCCATTCACCAGAAATTTCATCTCAAGTCCTGGTTTGACTTGAACGCCCTTCGTACAACCAGCTTGTCATGTTAACAAGCAACTGCAAATAATCATAAACTCTGTCTTGTCGCTAAACCTAAATTAAAAACAAAACACAGGTTTACGTCGAGGATCCGCTGTACTCATCATTATAGATGAGCCGTTGCTATAGAAACGCAAACGTATTGGAACGAGCGCATTAATATTAACTCGGGATTTGGAAAATGTATCAACACCATCTGACCAATCACAATAAAGACTCCAAGAGGAAACTGAAACAACTGATGATTTGTAGCTCCGCGTCACCTCATCCACCAGTGTTTGCTGTTGCAGTGCATTATGGGTAATTCACTCCAATAAATATCGTATTTGTTTTGGAGAATTGATTAAAAACTGCCCTGAGCTGCGGCCTCAGACATTGTACATGTGTGGGGTGAATTAACCTGAAGAAGAGTTCTGCTTTGGCCATTACCATGGAGCTGTATTGTTTTTCACACCTCATCCATTACAGTTAGAGAGGACTACAGGGACATTTGTCAGGGATCAGCGTGAGGTTAAGTGGCTTGTTTAAGCCCAAAGTGGCTGCTGCTATCAGCTGGGATCAAACCCATGACCCCGTCTGAGTGATGGCCAAACGCACAGATCACTGAGCTTCCATTACCACCCAGTGCAGGGGGAGTTCCTGAGGCGTTAGTCAATTTAGCGTGAGCTATACGATAGGATGTAATGTTAAGATAGTTACAGGAGGATGAATCTAAAACAAAAATGCTGCAGTCTCCCAGTTTACAGGTTGTGGAGAGATGTTTCACATGCAAGTATTATTTCTTAATGGTAATAATGTAGTAATCTACACTTAATGGTAAAAGCGATATAAAATGAAAAGAGTTTTTTTTTTTAAAAAGCACAACTGATCTGTTGAAAGTCTAAAACTCTCTTCATCCAGCCAAAGAATACATTAGAAACCTCATGCTCATTAAATCTTCATCAGTCTTTGCTTAAAAAAAAAGAAGAAGAAGAAAAAAAAGACGTGTTCTTTAATTGTCTTCAGCCAATCCGAAGAGATCCAAAGTCTTACACACTAAACATTTAAGCGTTAAACGTTAAGACGGAAGTTATTTCAAAGTCTTAACTTTGTGACATTAAGATTAAAGATCATGTTAAGACTTAAATATCCAAAAAACAGACGTTCAACCAAATTCTTTAAAACAAGTCATTTAGACAGTTCATTCAAAGTCTTAAACATGAGACGTTAAGACTGGAGTTTATTCAATACAAAGTCATTGAGAGAAGACAACGAGTCAGATGTTTAAGCAAAACAATCTTTATTGTAAGACATTAAGACTGAAGTTCATCTAAAGTCTGAAACATGAGACACAGAGACACGACATTAAGACAGAAGTTTGTTCAATGCCTTAAAAATAAAACATTAAGACAGAAGTTCATCCAAAGTCTTAAATATGAGACATTAAGATAGAAGTTTCTCTAAAGACTCAAATATCAGACATTAAGATAAAATGTCTTCCAAAGTTTGAAACAAAAGATATTAACATGAACATACTAAGATAAATGTGTCTCCAGAGTCTGAAACACAAGACATCAAGACGGAATTTATGAGAATTTAAGACAAAGGTATTCAGTTCCAATGTACGAAGGTTCTGCTACAAATTCATTCCTGACAAAGTTATCACCTTCACATATCCGCACAAGTAATGATACAGTATATTGGACGAAGGAAAAGTCCTTCTGTATATTCATTGATGTTATCTAAACTTTTAAACTTAAACTTACTCATAGATATATCTTTTAATTTCAGGCTCATTTTTATTATTCTATTGACAGATCATTTTGTTTTTTTTACAAAATTGCAGCAGTACTTTACCTTGCAGGGTAATCGGACCATTTTAAGCATCTTATGAAGAGAAATATTTGTTAAAATGATCTATAGTAAATATATTTTACTTTTTCACGATTTTTGCATGGACTGGTGATTAGAGTACATTTGGTCTGGTTTTTATTAAAATCTGTTAAAGTTTAACCCCAGTCTCTTTAACTAAATAATTTATTGTACCAGCATGCACATGAACAAAAACAGCAGTGTCTATTTGTTAACAGGTTGCAGGGTTTGCAGAGTATCTTTTGTATTATCACATAAATCTGTGCCATTTTAGTATTCACACAAATCTTTGTAGAAATTATTTGAATAGGTTTACAATTTGAATGTAAATAATAAGTTGCAATTTAGTGTAGATTATATATAAAGAAAAACGACCTATGACTAATACTTGAGGTACACCTTGTGCTACATCAATGCCTTGTGATCTTTCCAAAGTGAATGAAGGTCCTTAGCAGTGATGCCAATCAGAATATATACATATAGGTGTGTGTGTGTGTGTGTGTGTGTGTGTGTGTGTGTGTGTGTGTGTGTGTGTGTGTGTGTGTGTGTGTGTGAGAGAGAGAGAGACAAAGAGCCAGGGTTAACAGGGTTAAACACAGCACTCGAGTTTAAGAGGAAAAGAATACCACTCGCTGCACTCAGACAAGACGAGATCCTCGAGGACACAGAAACCAGGTGTCTCTGCGTTGCGCAGTGAACCAACCCAGATTGAAGCGGTTTGAAAAGATTGTTATTGATTAAGAAACACTGCACTTGAGAGGCTGCAACCTTTTCAAGCAATTTGGCCGTGAAGGGAAAGTAAGGCACGAGTCGATTGTGTAGGAAGATTGATGTATAGAGGAGAGAGCACAATTTCTCATGAACTTTGAGCTTCAGTCTGCACTTATGCACTAAAATGACTAATATGCAAGAGTTTAGAAAAGAGTTTACAATAGCATTTAAATTTATTATACTTGTGTGATCGTATGATAGACAAAATCTACAGAAGATGCAAGACAGTAGAGTGGCCTAAATATTGATTGATTGATTGATTGATTGATTGATTGATTGATTGATTGATATGTAAACTCTACAACTAGGCCACTGAAAGTCATTGTGATGCAGATTACATCTTAATTCAACATATATAGTTTCTTAGCCTCAGCTACTTCACTCAAATTCATACCCCTTAACCCATATTAAATGCTTAAGCAAGATAATGTTCAAGGTAAAGAATCATGTCTCTTCCTAAACAAGGAAAAAAAATGGTTACAGTTACACAACAAAATCAAATCTCGTTATTAGATTTGCTTTAAAAAATCTTTTAAAAATTATTTTAACTTAAAGATACAATGTACTTAGATAGATAGATAGATAGATAGATAGATAGATAGATACTTAATTGATGCCGAAGGAAATTTCTAAGAAATTGCAGAAAAATTTATTATTCCATCAGATTCTAAAAAAGATAATAGGATGATGACGATTATTATTATTATTACTATTATTATGATTATTATTTGAAGAACCCAGATAAGCTGTTCTGCTCTGTCCATTGACCTTCATGAAGTGAAGATTTGATAAATAAAAGCATGTTTCTTTCATGGGGGTCATGTTTCTGTAGGCGTGATTGTGCAGGAATATGATAGAAGTCTGGTTTTAGACGGTGTTGGACTTCGCAGTTTTTCCTCCTGTATCAAATTAATTATGGAAGACTAAAAACAAAAATATAAATAATGAATATTCTATAAATATTTGTATTTAATCATCCTAGTTAGTACATCCTTAGCTGGTTTGGTTGATTTTGTAAAGGTTTCAGTTTATAGGCAACACATTAGCCACTGAAGCTGTCTTGGCTGATCGGCTACATCTGGGTTAAATGCAAACCAAGTGTAAATTTCTTTTTTTTTTTTTTTTTTTTTGCCCCTTTTAATCGATCCATTCCATTAAAAGGAGCGGGGACAGAACCAGAAGCAAGTGACATGTTAATGAGGTGACAGATGGGTGAGTGAAATACACGAGGTAAGAACAGGATCAAGCTGGCAGGAAGATGAATTAGATTTGGCTATAAGCTCACACATGAAAGGTGGCTCGGTGGGAGACGGGGCTTTGACAGCGGACTTTAGAGAGATAGCATTATGACCAAGTGCTGGTGATAAATTGTGCTGAATTTATCTTAAGAAAAGCATCACGGACATGGTTCAGGTGAGAAGGGGATTAGGGAGCATGTTTTTATTAGAAGGTGTGGTTTGGAGCTTCATCCACCAACATCAATTTTAAAGACGCTCAAAACTCAGAGGTCTGAATGGCTCTATTGTGATCACGAAATTTATTGATGTCTTTTGTGTCATGGACTGCACATCTCAGCCAATCACATGTCCCTGATCACTTTATTTTTTCTATTTACATTCCAGATTTTAATAGTCAATTCTGGTGTGTATCCCCCCTAATTCTCTTGCGGTGTGTTAGTTTTGTCATACGTCATGTTTTTTGTCATACATTATTCATTCGAGCAGTTGTAGGTTAAGGGCCGTCCTTGAGGGCCCAACAGGGGCAACGTGGTGGTGCTGGGGTTTGAACCTAGGACCTTCCTATCAGTAGTCCAACACCTTAACCACTGAGCCACCTCTTTAATTTTAATTCAACTTGCATCCACTTCCTAATCCTGACACACCGGTGCAAATTTCACTGCAACCCCAAGTCCATGCAGGGGAAAACAGGAGCAGGAACTAAACAATCAACACAACACAACACTGCTCTGAAACGCACTGATTAGCAGGACTTCATCACAAGACAAAGAAACAATAAGGAATAAATAGGCTAATTAAACAAGAAAGCAGGTGAACACAATGGAGTAATAAATCAGTGAAGGCACAAAGCTGAGACAGAACCACGAGCAAAACAAAGTCACATGGAGAACTGGAAATAATAAGCAGCACTTACTGCACTGAGAACCTCGAGTCCTACTGAAAGAGGGGAATTCGTCAAATCTGTCATATATGACCTCTCATTAAACGTGTGCGGAGACAGAAAGAAATATAAAGCTCGGAAGGAAGTAGCAGAGATCACGATGGCTACACACGTAGCCTGCGGTGCTAACCTGCAGATGAAGCCTGGCATGTAACAGATTTTCTGATTATTATATCATTGACACACCACATATTTTATTTGAACCCTTTGTCATCATCACTAAGAAAACAATCTAAACGTATTTCTTTGCTTTAAAAAAAAAAAAGATGAAAACCTTTGGTGCAATAGAAACAGACACCAGGAGAGGCCTCTTCCAAATGGTTGAGATGTCACTTTACGGTAAAACTATCAATACATTTACAAATAATTGAAAAACTGCACACATTTTTGAACATTAGAGCCACTTTATTTCTCGCGGTATGCTATGAAGCAATTTGATGGCATGCTATTTAAAGACACATTGTCAACTTGTGTGTTTTTTTTTTTATATAGTTTTATATTTTGCATAACATACCTCAACCGAGTGGTAGAGATGGCTTGGTCAGGTAGTTTGATCCATTTTTCAATAAGATATAGTGATTCAAAACATGCTTTGCCAAAAATGTAGCATAATTTATGTCTCATTTTTGTCTCATTGCGGAACTGGTCTAGGCTGACAGTGACCACATTTTCAGTGGATGAAGGCCATCTATAAAAATTCTATTACATAATAACATGAGTAATAATGACAATGATAACACACTCAGTGGTAATCTGTTTAAGGTGCAAGTGTGATTGCTACTTATTTTCCATCTGCTCTACTTTTCATGGATGCTCTTCCTTTCAAGCTTTGCTATTAACAAAGCACAGGCTTTTCAGCGAGCTGTGTTCACATGCATACCAATTAGCAAATTGCTCTGTGGCACAAACACTCTCATGAGAGTAATTCAGAGGGCCCGAGTGCAGATTTTTATATTATTGACACATTAAGTGGTCATAACAAATCATTTAGAATCGTTACATGAGTCATTGCGTCGTTGAGTCGCATTTATTACTGGTTCTCTGGGCCAAGAACTGAATAAACGATCACCTAAATAGTCAAATTTCACTAAAATAGATGCACTCATAAATGCCCAGCCTGCGTGCGCAGAAAAGCGTGTAAAACTTTGCATTCCGCTTCATAAACCACGGTTCACCGTTTTTTTTCCCCCTGTTCGTTCAAACCTTTAGACATCTACGAAGTTATAAATTGAAAGCATAAATGTGTTCAAAATCACAAAAATGGATGAGTGCGGTGTGGCTCCTGCTGGAACGCTCAGGGAATTTAACATAAATCAGTCAAGCGGCAGCTGGACACTGGGACTATTACAGGAAGCAGGAAGCTGGGAGCCTTAGAGGTCTTCCCAAAAGAAGCAAGGGCACGCCGTTCTGCTGTTCCAAAGCATTTCTAATGGATGAACATTTCCTTCCTAGAAATGCATGTGATTTCTTTTTCTTTTTTCATTCCACAGACATACTTTCTTCCATTAACCTGCACATAGTTTACCACTGATGATGCACCGATACCGATACCGCTACTGATCCAATACCGATGGAAAATCAAAAGGAGCTGTGACCAGATAAAACCTGTTATGCAATTGTTTTTGTTGTTCTTTTTAGACATTTAGAGGTCTACAGTGTGTGAACAAAAAAAAGTGATGTAAAAAAAAACGCTTCCTATTTGTTTTTTTGTTTTTTTTTCCTTTATAAATGATCTCCAGTGGGTGTTTTATTGCATTTTTGGCATGTTTCACTGTTACCGAGATACCGCAATTTGTCAAAGTGGACTAACTATTATACCACAACACTAGTTAAAGAGGACGATCGCCTGAGCAGGGAAGACTAAAACGCTCCCTTATTGATCAATAGTACATCGGCTGCTCTTTATCAACAAGAACCAAACCATGTAAACACACTCTGTAGTGTAAATAATATTATATAAAACAACATTTTCCATGAGTGCTGATATAGAGCATAACAGCACTGGGACATGTATGTATGAGTATCAGATGTTCTAATAACCGTTAATTACACGAACATCATGTAAGTTCTAAATCGGGACATTTTAGTTTAGTGTTTAATACGATAAGATAAGATTATTATTAATCATTAATTACAGTCAATCTAGTCTGGCCAAAACCATTTTTCATTTTTCTAAAGTTTTTATATTTTACCACAACTGCTGCATGTCCATATTTTTTTAAACTACAAAACAATAGGAGCAACACAGTGTTTTAAAACTTTATTGAAAATTTTTTTTTTATATGAATTTACACACTTGGACTGTTGTAGGGATTCTGTAGCTCTTATGGGCCACAATCATTCGCTAGCCTATTAGATTAATGCGTTTGGAAACGGTTTAACTATAAAAATAAAATAAAATACATCACAACATAATTTAACATGTGGAGGCTGTAAAACTGGGCGATTTTTATGGTATACTTTGATGTGTCTCTTCAGGTTTGTGGTATTTTTCCCAGTGATTGTGTGCCCCCACTGTTTCCCCACCGATATTTCTACACTTTGTTTTTTTTTCCGTTCAATATGAAGAAAATGGGCCCAAATATCGTCTTTTCTCTTTGACCTGAGTAACACTGCTGTCATGCTGAAGAGTTAAAGATGATTGAGCGCTGTGCGCGCAAACTACTCCTGATACGCCGCGCGTCGTAACCCGGGGAACACCGCTGCTCGTGCCATAATGAAAGCACACCGTATTGCAGCGGATTGGGACGAAAAAATTATACGTTGACGGAAATAAAGACAGATGTTTTATTAGTAACATTAGCAACATAACAATCAGTATTATTTTAAACCACATTTTAGTCTCGTCTTTTTTTTGCATGCTGATTCCGTCACTGTTCGTTGATATTCGTGACGTCATATTCTCGTCATCGTCTCGTCTTAGTAACGAGAAAAAAGGTCGTCTACCAAATATTTTTCGTCATTGACGAAATTAACACTAGAACCGTCCATGTTGTTTTTGTTCAAGGCTAAGGTGAGCTACAACACAAGTCTGAATCCCAAATCCATCTCTAACCCCTGATCAACGGCACTACTTGGTGTGTGAAACAAGGGATTGTACACCCGACATAGTGCACAAGCTTCCCATTTAACGCTATTTGAGATTCAACCCGGAACCTGGAACGTTGCAGGTTAAGTGGAAATATAAAGTTAATTTGATAAGTTTCCAAGGACTGTCCACCACCTTCATGGTTTATTCTCCTCACCTTTTGGCTACGTAGTACCGGAAAGAATTTAAAACTATTTTCACCTGTTAGTATCAGATGCACCAGTTCCACCAGTTGTGGAAGGAAAAGTGTTGGCGGAGCAAAACTATATTTTGTTTATGGTTAAATAAACAAACAAATCATAATATGTTGGTAATATATGGTGTTTGAGAAACTGTTGTACAAATGCAATATCACACAGCACAGCTAAAATAAACATAATATAAATATAACAAATTAAATAAATGGAACTAAAATTACTATATATATATATATATATATATATATATATATATATATATATATATATATATATATATGTTCTAAAAGTGTATCTGGGAAGAACTTCACTTTATATTTTCCTGTGAATTCAAAAGCCCTTGCAAAGTGTCTTTTATTATATATATTTTTTTTTAAAATCTTTTTTTTGTTGTTTAACAACAGAGCAGAGCAGAAAAAAAGAAGAAATGATTAAAGATCCCTCCAGCAATAAAGACAACTAGGAAGCGTGGAATAAAAACAAGCCATATAACTTTATTGTGTGATATCTACATATGTACAGTATAACACAGCAGTACTTCAGGATTGCACAGGCCACTGTAGCTCACATACATATACAACACACACACACACACACACACACACACACACACACACACACGCACACACACACACGCACACACACGCACACATGCACGCACACACAGAGATCTTTGGCTTCGTGAACATCAGACAAAAGTACCAAAGGAATGTTCAAGGTCTCTTTTAGACTTTTAGACTTTTCCGACGCTGTTAGTGGTTCTCACAGGTTGGTTTGAAAGGTTATAAATGTACACAAGAAAAAAAAAAGAAAAAAAAAAAATATATATATATATATATATGAGTCATTGAACACAGGTATGACTATATAACATTTATCTATTTAACTGTTTCAGACAAAAGTGTGTTACTGAATGGTAGGAGGATTTCTTCAGTCTCTAACCATCAGTAACCATCATCACACAATGAGAAGGTCACACACATACAGAGAGAGAGAGAGAGAGAGAGAGAGAGAGAGAGAGCGAGAGATCCATGTCTGAAATGACAGACTGACACACAGAAGTATGGAGCTCTGGGTAGGGATGAGCTCTTATCACAGTTCATCAGAGGGGTAGCTGAACAGAAGCTTAGCACGACACACATACAGCGCAGAGTATTAATATATAATATACGTCGCAAATAAAGTTTTTTTTTGTGCTACATGTTTATAAAAATAACAAACGCATCATCACTGCGGTTCCTCCGTATTTAACCAATGCCTCTCTCAGCTTGCTTAGTGATGTCTTTATTGCCCCTGTGAGTCAGGATCTGTTTCTGTTTGCAAGTCAGTTGGCTGAACTCTCTCAGCTCAGGGGATGGAGGTGATGGCAGATGAGGTAACACAGCTATTTACTGCAGAAGGAGAAAGCTTCAGAGTTTAGAGTTGAAGTTCTGACGTGTTCTGCAAAGTTCTAAGATGACTCAGTGTGCCGGAGTGTCGAAGTGACTGGGCTTGCTTGGGGATTTTAGAATACGTAGGAATAAGGTGATGGCTCTGAAATCTTTATGAATGGCTGGGTTGTCTGGGATGTTCCTGAATAAACAAGAGGTTATGAAGGTTCTAAAATTGGATGTGTTCTGTGTTGTGCTCTACAAGCTTCTACAAGGTTGGTCAAATGTTAATGCTTGGTATGGGTTCAGCGCTCTACAATGTTATAGAATACCTTTGGTTTTGAAGCATCTTCTGGGTCGAGTTTACGCTGTTCTAAGCTGGGCCAGTGTTGAGGAATTTCCAAGTTATAGGAACTCCAGATCTGGAATCAAGACCTCGAATCAGGATTCGAAAGAATCAGGTCCAGACTGAGCTGGTCATCCCAACTGTTCTAGATTGAGTCTGTGTTATAAAGGTTCTAGTATGGGTTGGTGTTCTGGTACACTGAAGATCGATGTGATCTTTTTTTACTTTAGTGGTGTTTGTTTACTTAAGGATGCTCTACTAGACAGATTTTTAAATGGTTTCCTTCGTAGATATATTTCTGGATAGGTTGGTGTTTTGTAATGTCCTAGGATATACAGTATATTCGGTATTCCAGTGTTTTCTAGAATAGGTGGGTCATTAAGGATGTTCTAGCATGATTGGGTCAGTTACTTTAGATGCTCTATGTGTCTGTATTAAAGAGGTTCTAGAATGGCTTGATTATCTGGTATGCTCTATCCTGAGTCGGTACTATGAAGGTTCTGGAATGGCTTGGTCGTCTGGGATGCTCGATCCTGAGTCTGTGTTATTAAGGTTCCAGAATGGTATAGTTATTAGTAATGTTCTAGCATGAATCTGTTATATGGAGGTTATGGGAATGGGATAGTTACAGCTGATATTCTATACTGGAAGTCTGCATTTTAGGATTTCTAGAATAGGCTGGTTATCTGTGGTGAGGATAGAGGTTCTAGCCTGAGTAAGTGTTATTTGGGTTCTAGAATGCGCTTGTTACCTGGGAGTCGGGATTATATATGTTCTAGCATGATTTTGTATTATACAGGTTCCAGAAGAGCTTATATAATTTTTTTAGGCTGGAAAAGGATGTTTACGTATGGATTAAGACAACAGAACAATTCAACGGAATTTTTTTTTTATAATGTACTAGAATGCATTTGGATCGTATACTGTTTTAGAACAGGTTGTTATCTGGAATGTTCTAGCATGAGAATGTTTTAAATAAAGGTTCCAGACTGAACATGCGTACTGGTCTAGGGTTAGATGTTCTGAAATAGGACGTGTTCTGGATTGTCCCATGGGTCCATGTGCTAGAAGCTTCTAGAAGGTTGCTTAATTGACTATTTGGGACGTTCTTGGGAACGTTCTGTGTTATGGAACGTCCTGGAAAATGTTATCTACTCATCAGCTTAGACTCTCCTCTCACCACGCCGGTCCCTGCGGACAGAGTTCTGAGAGGTTCTGTGATATCTCTTACTGCTCCGCAGGAGGTTCAAGACTGAGGTGTGTATTGTAGCGTAATGAGGATTTAGCGTACAAGGCTACTAAAGAGAGAAAATGTTTTATAACACTGTTACTGAATAGCGAGGCAGTTTACTAATCCATTTGTGCTGCTGCCATCTAGTGACAGAACCTCCACACTACAGCCAGGCTCTCTGACCGAACCACTAAACGAGCGAGACAGCTTTTTAGGTAAATGAGCAAATAAATATCTGCAAAACCCCTTTTATGATGCTCTAACATGAATGTGAAAACTGATACCAAAAAATTTATAATAATTAAATAAATAAACGAATCTACTCCAAAGCTGTATTTCAGTTTTGGGCTGAAATGGACTGGCTGGTGGTTCTGGTGCCTGGAAAGTGGGTCAGATAAGAGCAGCAAGTGTGAGCTGTCAATCATGAACCATCAGGATACTGGATTAAAAATGCAGTGGGTGCACTATCTAGAAGTGAGACTCATAGTGTGTGTGTGTGTGTGTGTGTGTGTGTGTGTGTGTGTGTGTGTGTGTGTGTGTGTGTGTGTGTGTGTGTGTGTGTGTGAGTGTGTGTGTGTGTGTGTGTGTGTGCGTGCGTGTGTGTGTATGTCTGCTCTCGCTGTCTCTGAAATCAGATAAAAATGTCCTTACAAGATAAGCAGCAACAACGGAGGACGAGAAAACTCTAACATCCACACAATAAAACCAACTGATTAGTGACAATGTCAAAGATATGCACACACACACACACACACACACACACACACACACACACACACACACAGTGACATAAATGCCTGTGGGTGTTCTTACTTCCTTACATCATTCATAGTAATACACACACACACACACACACACACACACACACACACACACACACACACACACACACACAAACAAAAACACCTTGACTGGTGGCTGCTTTGCTGACAGCAGAGGATTCTGGGTAAGCACAGACTGTCCCTGCTGAGACACTTCAAGACGCCTTTCAGACTCGTTTTTTAAAGCGGGACGAGTCCATTGTTCAGTCCGGTTCAGCATGTAAACATTTTTACTTCCTTCTGTTGGTCTGTTTTTCATTCCTCTTCTTCTTCTACATATGTGGAGGGAAACCAGCCCACCTGATCGAACCAGGAGAGAGAGAAGAGAGACAGGAAGACAGAAAAAGAGACAGAGAAAGAAAAACAGAGAGTGACAGAGAGACATAGAGTGAAACAGAGAGAGAGAGAGAGAGAGAATGTCATTATTATTATTATTACTATTATTATTAATATCATTAAGTTGTCTTTCTTACTAAATCCACCTACTCTAAACCCATCCACACACACACACACACACACACACACTCACACACACACACACACACTCACCCGGCCGTTGACCTCGCCCCTCCACCAGCCGTTAGTCGTGGACTTGCTGTATATCGTCACTACGTCGCCTTCCTGCAGCGACAGCTCCCTCATGTCCCGAGAACTGAAATCGTACCGAGCGATCGCCACACCGATCACCTTCGGAGTCAGCGCTGGGACGGAGACACACAGACAGGAGGGACATCAAAAGGGAGCAAAATCAAGGCAGCACGTGTAGTAGAAGACAATGTCATATCTGGATTAGGGGACACAGGAGACTGAGAAGCCATGTGATGTAGTGAATACTGGAGTATACTGTAGTAGTACCTAATGAAAGGTAGGAGACATTGAGAAGTTTCCGACACTGTATACTTGTGAGACTACGAAACGCTGGAAAATGAGGGGACACAAAAGAACACTAAGAATAAGGGAACAGTAAAAACTATGGGACAACTAAAATTTTGAGACACTAGAAAATAGGAACAGGCAAAGGTGAGATGTCTTATTACTGTATGGACACTAGAGTCTACGGAATACTGAAAACAAGGGGAGGGACACTGGAACTGAGAAGACACTGGAGATTAGGGGACACTTGAAAATGTGGAGGTGCTGAAGACTAGGGGGACACTAGAAACAGTGGAGACATGGAGACCAGGGGACACTGGAAACCGAGGAGACACTGGAGACTACTGAACAATGGAAACTGAGGAGACACTGTTGTGTAGTGGACATGTGAGACACTAGAACCCGAAGAGACACTAGAAACTAGGGACAACTGAAAACAAGGAATTTTGACACACTGAAAACTAGGAACAGGAAAAGAGGGGACATTAATGACTAGTGGACACTGTAGACTAAGGAACGATGAATACAAGGAGAAAATCACAATTACCCAAGGGGACACTAAAAATAGTTGAGAGACTGGAAACTAGTAGAAGGAAATGTGAAGGGACACTGTGCTGACACAAAGGACATTCAGGACTAGGTGACACTGGAGTAGGGTGGACACTGGAAACTAGGGGGCACTAAGAAAAATAGAAACAATGACACAAAGGGACACTGGGAAGATTGGGACATTTACCACAAGTGGGCAGTGAGACACTAGAAACTAGAAGACATTTGTGGACAGTGAAACCTGCGGGGACGTTAGAAAACTGTGGATATATAACAAAGAGACACTGTAGACTAGGCGACATTAAAACCTCAAGGACACTTGAGACACTGGAAGGCAGTGAACACTTAAATTAAGGGCACATTGGAAACTAAATGACACTGGGGAAATTAAAACTGAGTGGACACTGAAAACTAGGGTACAATAGAGACAAGTGGACACCTTGTGGACACTAGGGAATAAAACACTTAGGGGACACTGGATACCCTGGAACATTCTGGAAGTTATCCGACATGACAACGTCCATGAATACTTGAAGTGGATTCCGTGAAACGGCTTTTCTAATGCCACTTAGTAGGGCTGCAGCGGTTTGGGACGCGGCCACCACGGGAAGCCTGGAGCACAGATTCACTGGATCACCGCGGATCTGTTTCAGATCACTGTTTATCTTTACGCTGACTTTTCCTCCTCAGAGTGTATGTGTGGTTAACTGCACCTCCATGCGGAGCTTCTAATCAGTCTGAGTGTGTGTGTGTGTGTGTGTGTGTGTGTGTGTCTGTGTGTGTCTGTGCGTGCGCTCTGGCCCGCTGCTGTGTTTCCACTCCACTCGAGTGATTCTGGTGAATCTGGGCCGAGTCCAATCAGAGCCACGGCTCCTTTGATTACGGATTCAGAAGCGCTGAGAGAGCGAGGCACTTTTATTCTGCGGGTTAATCGCATTTCACACTGCGAACCGTTTCTCACTGAGCGCAGGAGGGAGGAGAGGAAGGGAGGAAAACCACACACGCACACACACACGCGCACACACACACACACACACACACACACACACACACACACACACACACTAGGCCATAACCATTGTATCACAATGCTAGAATGCATCATGTCTAATTTCCCCCCTAAATTCATTTATTTGTTCAGGAAAAAAAAGTATTGGCAACTGGGCCAGTATAATCTCAAGACATTGAGGATCTAAAATCTCAAAGGGACTTTTTTGATAGCTCAAACTGGTCAGACGTGGTGAGGCAGGAAACTTGTGCCACTAATAACTTTCTGAGTGACATCATAATGTGTGACATCACACTGAGTGACATCATAATGTGTGACATCACACTGAGTGACATCATGGTGTGCTTTTCCCCCCAGAATCCAGAGATTTTTGGAGGTCTTAACATGGCACTCAAACAGCCCACAGGTTGTGCAGTGCAACTGGCTGGCGATGGCGCAGGTGCTTGGGCCCGTTCATCTGCAACTATATTAAGATTTGTTGATGTGTAAAAAAAAATCTGTAAAAAAAAAACAATCTGACAAATTCTCTGAATGTAAAAAAAGAACGAAAAAAAACCCCACGAGTTTCTGATTGATCAGACGCTGTGTCCTCCGTTACGAGACGGAACTCAATTGTAACAACTCAATTCATCACTAAACTGCACACACATTCGTAAGCAGCACGCTGGGAGTGTCTACTGACGTCAGTCGGAGTTGATACTGATATCATGTGTGTGTGTGCAGAGGAAGGTGTCTTAGAGGACCAGACATGACCAGACAGGCCTGCTGTCATCACAGTCAGAGGCAGACACGCACACACACACACACACACACACACACACACACACACACACACACACACACACACACACACTGTAGGACAGAGGGGTGCAGATTGGTGAACAAGGAGCAGATAGAGGCGGAAATGAAGCAGTAACACTACCTGACCAGAAGGGGGCGGAGGAGGGGGGCACGAAGCTGCAGCCTGCAGGAGAAACTAAAGAAAGAGTGCACAGCAATGGAGCTGAGAGAGAGAGAGAGAGAGAGACCGAGAAGAGAGACAGAGGCAGAGACGGAGAGATGATGAGAAGCAAAATTGAAATGTGAAGCAGTAAAGCCAAAGCAGTGACACATGCTCCTCAAAAACAAACAAACAAACAAACAAATAAATAAATAAAAACTGTAATTGTGGCCAAGATTGATTTTTCTGATTAAATTTAATGCTTTTTTTATGTTAAACCTCCACCTTTGCTTTGATGGCCTATTTTCACCCTATCCTACGTTACCCGCAATGCCCTGCTTCACCTCTAGTTAAAGAGAGCGATGCAGCGGAGCTTTAGAGCTGATCGACTTCCATAGCTTTAAAACTCATGCTACCTTGTCGAGCCTCTCTGTTATACAGCTGCATTGCATTGTGGGACTTTGAGTCCAGCATTTACACCAACATCTGTCCATTTCTTGGAGCTAACGTTAAAACCTTGATATTATTATTACTACTATTATTATTATTATTATTATTATTATTATTCCGCTTGAGATGTTTGCTATTATACCCCACTGTGACTGTGCTAGCATCACCGACGAGAACGTTCTAGCAGCACAATACACACTGCTATACACACAGTCGACTCGACATGACAGTGTACCTTTCCCTTTGAGGGGATTGTATGTAGGAAGCCTGGAAGCCTGTGACTCAGGACAAATGAATATTTGCAGGGAGAGTATTGAGTAGGAAGATGTAGGTTAGGTGTGTGTGTGTGTGTGTGTGTGTGTGTGTGTGTGTGTGTGTGTGTGTGTGTGTGTGTGTGTGATTGAAGTGTGTGTGTGAGAGAATTGTGTACTCACCGCTGCCTCTGTTCTCTGGCTCTCTGTAGGCAAACTGCAGTGTTGTATCGAGGGTCCTGAAGCCCTCCTTCAGGGAGTGATGCTTATAGTACTCAATCAGCTCCTACACACACACACACACACACAAGTCCAAAAGTATATACAGTGTTCTTTTACTTTATTGTGAAAACCGCGACCCTAAGTATCTCGGTAGTGAGCGAGCCTTTTGGCGTTTGGGACACGGCCCTTTGATTAGTGTTGAAATGAAACCAGCTCTCAGCAACGAGGCCCAGACTTTCAGCTCGGAAACCTAAATACGCACTTAGAGCAAAAACGAGCAAACTCGATAAGACGGCCTCGTTCGCAATCTAATAACGCTCTTTAAATGGCATTTGTGAAATCAAATCTAAAAGCGCTTTCAGAAGTAAATGACAAAAGCGGCTCGCTCTGCGCATGACATAACCGTGTTAAAAGGACGCCTCTTCAAAGGAAAACGGATGAGGCAATAACGGCGGCATAAAATGTACAATAATACAGACAATATGATAAGAAATTTAATATCTTATTCAATATTCCTGCATTTAGTCTTTACTAGAAGACTTGTGTTATTATTATAATTATAATTGTTTTACTTTTCCTTGGGCTTTTTCTTTCTTTTTTTTTTCTCCCAATAGCAGCGACGAGACTTGACCCCCCCCCCCCCCCCAGTGTGTTCCCAAGTGTTCTTAACACTTAAGTGTTCTTAAAAAAAAAAAAAAACATAAGCACGCTGCAAAAAAAACTAGACACTAGGGGGCGCTAATCACTCTCTATTAATGGTGCACTTGTTTCACAGTCCTTGTAGTTATGCATAAAAGATTTGTTGAAGGATTAAATAACTAGAGGTACTAAAGTTGTGCAATTATAGAGAAATGATAAGTTACACTAACTTGTCATGCTACTGAGAAATCGCACAAAAAGTGTGCATGTTAGTTCTCACTCGCACTCTTTCACTGGTTCTTTATATCACATATCCTGTATACAGAGTCGCAGGGGGCCTGGAGCCGATCCCTGGGGTACACCCTAAACAGGGTGCCAATTCATCGCAGTGAATACGCTTCCAGAGTTACAGTCAGATGTTAAGAGGAAGCAGAAGTGCTTGTGAACTGTTTCCACTCACCATGATGTTCTTGAACTTCCTGTTCTCTGCGATCTGGAAGAAGCCGTCCTTGGCTAAGATCTTAATGTGTTTCACCTCGTTGTTGAACCTGTAACGTCGAAAATCACATTTTAGATTCAGGCTTATTGTCAGAGTGGATGTTACACAGCACGGGGAGAAAACAACAACTACACAGTCAGCAGGAATCAAACATAAAAAGAAATAAGAAAAGAAATCGAACATAAAACTAAGACATGATGTGTTAAGGAGCAACGCACATCAGGAAGTACAGTAGTGTTACTGATAAATTATCCACACTGTATCTTAATCTGTTTATTTGAGAACTGAACATTAATAAATAGTGTTAGTGAACATTAGGAACTATTTACACTGTACACACTCACGTATGACGAAAGTAGGTGTCACCCCATAAGCATGCATACATATATACATATAGAATAAAAAGTGTAAAGGATAAGCGTGGAAGTGATAAATAATCTGGAACCTACGACGGAATCAATAAAGTATCTCTCTACCTGTCTGTCTGTCTGTCTGTCTATAGTAAATATAAAATAAAAGAGTACAAATACGATATTACTATTAAATTGAGGTGTTTAAGTAGCTGAAATATTCCGACAAGCTTATACTCTTTAACTATAACATATTTCGATTTATAAATATAAAATGAAAATAAGGCTGAGATATTGCACATGGCAGTATGAATCAGCTGTACATTTGTGTGCTGAATAGCTCATGAGTGTGTTGTGCCTCATAAAATGACAATAATATCTATCTATCTATCTATCTATCTATCTATCTATTTATAGATCGGGTTGTTTACATGATGCAACTTTATTCCAACTGGACTATTATTCTGATTATTAGAGGAATATTAGGGTCCACGTAAACACAGCTCATGCCGACCTACAAAACGGACGTAATAAATAACAGAAGTGTAGAAGTGTGCACTAGCAGAGACGTAAAGACTCAGCGAACTCTACATGAAGAGTCTGTTAAGAGCAGTAGAGACTACAGTCCGTAGTACATAATTACAGAACTGGATGATGCAAATAAGGTAAAAGTGAAAGCGTTGAGTGTCGACATGGTGTTAGGAATCAGTTGAGAGCTCGGTTATACTCGCAGCACAGAAAATCCTAACATGACCACGTTACAATTGCAAAGTAGGAAAATAAAGAGGATTTGACAGCAAATGTGTTTTTCTAGAACTGAAACAATACTGACAAAGTCGAGGCAGACTCTACATACACACACACACACACACGCACACGCACACACACGCACACACAGCATTATGCAAACATCATATGACAGAAAAGTCGGCATTTGTTCAAGAAAGCCTTATGATTATGTTTTATTAGTAAAACTTCCGCACAGCATCGCTGTTGTCGCCCTTCACACACACACACACGCGCGCGAACACATGCACGTACGTACGTAGGTACACAGCGGCAGGGCACATGATGCTGACTCACTTGATGCTGATGGCGTACTCGTTGCTGTCGTGCCCTCGGTGCCTCACCAGGTACGTGCTGTTCTGCCTGTTCAAAAGCGTCTCCTCTGCCTGCCCTCGCATCATGGCACCCGCGAACCTGCCCGGGGGTCACACAGGGGTCAAAGGTCAGGGTTATGGTTTACGGAATACAATATACAAATTAAAATACATAAATAAAACCCTGCGGTATGCATGTTAAAACCCAGGCTGTTCAGACTCACCAGAGCTGGGAAGTGTAATTGATGGGTCTTTCCTAAAAAAAAAATGTAAAAATGAAAAATAACGAGATAAGAATGTACACTGAAATTCACACACACACATTCTATATAATGCTATTACATCATTTTGATATTGTCTGTAGTCTACATGCAGTGTTACTAAAAAATAAAATAAAATAAAATGAAAAGCTGGCACTCACACACGGGCAAGGCTTCACAGCGTCGCTTGGAAAGAATCCAACCTCTCTCGTCGACAGGACTTTGCCCTGCAACCATGACACCGAGATAATTACATCAAGTTCAGCCGGGTGACTCGTTTTCAATAATTCAGCATGCGTTTGCACGGTGCGCTCTTCATTTAGAGCGAGGGAAGTGATGATGCAGAACATTTCTTCACTTAACGGCTCTTTTTTTTTAAGCCGATAGAGTCAT
This sequence comes from Clarias macrocephalus, assembly GCA_011419295.1. NCBI lineage: Eukaryota > Metazoa > Chordata > Actinopteri > Siluriformes > Clariidae > Clarias > Clarias macrocephalus. Next base: position 21,280 of record JAAGKR010005381.1, on the reverse strand, counting down.
TAAATTGTAGCTTGAAGAGATTAACTGTAATGAGGACGGCACTTGTTTACTATTATTTAGTTCAAATCGTTAAATAATAATGACCAGATTATTAATGACTGGCACTACGTGAGGGATGATGTTCAAACCCATCGACACATGGTTTATTTTTTGACCTAATTCTTTATTAAAAACTAAAGCAAGTATTTGTGTAAGTAATAAGATGCGTGTCTACTGAGGAACACAACGTGTCGGTTACGCGATGAACCTGCTACTTCTAAAAAAGGCAAAGCTCGCTCGCTCGCTCACTTGTCGTCTATACCACTTTATCCTGTATAGAGGGAGGGGGGGCGGGGAACTGGAGCCCGTCCCAGGAGACTTCAAAAAATAAAAAAAATTCAAAATTCTGTCACATACACAGTCATACACAGTATGATACGCAGTGAAATGCTTAAACAACCACCCACGACGTTTAGATTATTAATAGGAAATAAATATGGAATAAAATAAGTAATAAAACATAGAAAAACTTTAGCTGAGGAAAATATAGCTATAGAAGATAAAACAAAATATAAAATAAAGAAAAACCTACAGTAGCTGTACAAATACAGAATATTCTTTTCTGTGCAAATGTGCATTAATGTGGTTATGTGCAACGAGCAAAAATCAAACAGAAATATGTGTAAATGTGCATGATTTAGGGCACAGGGTGGATGTACACCTGACACCAACACCGATGACACACACACATGGTCATTCACACACTACGGGCAACTTGGGAACAACAATCTGCATGTCTTAGAACTGTTGGAGGAAACCAGAGTACCTGGAGAAAACCCACCAAGCGTGGAGAAAACATAGAAACTCCGCTCACACAGACCCTGAGGCGGGAATCGAACCCGGACCCTGAAGGTGCAAGGCGACAGTGCTAACCACTCAGCCACCGTGCTGCCGAAGACAAATCTATTCTTCTTAATAAAGGTTCTGTTAACATTTTGTCGAATTCCCAAGCATGGAGTGACGGATGGAAGACGATGCCGAGACAAGATGACAGATAGCGATGTCGCTATGCTTCGCAGGAAAGAGACACAACAAATCGAGTGAAATTTTATCAGGCGGAAAAGTGTAAAAAGTTCAGAACATAAAGCGGACAAAAGGACATTATAGTGCGCGTAAGACACAGATACAACAATCAGAACAGTAATCTGAATACTTTCCAAAAACAATAAGACAATAGCTTGGCTTGTATAGATTTGCAAAGAAAATGATGGAGAAATGGGCTCATGAATGTCTTATTTCCACAATGATCCATAACAACTGAATCGGTTTAACATTGATGCTATCAGCGATATGAGCGATGTCATCCATTAATGCAGGACCTCGGATCTTTATTCAGACAGTCCTTCTGGGAGAGGCTAAAAGCTTGCGGTGGTCCAGACGGCCCTCTTCTTCAGACTAACTCGATTTGTTAAGCCATACTTAAGTGCCCGTGGAAACATTTATCATACTGATGTTTTATCTGTCTTCTCCGAAGGGGGCCCTTCTGCTGGCGCTACATTTGGGATAAGCATGTGAATAAGGTTAAAACTGTTAGTCCACACGGAGCAAGCGGCTAAATAAGGTTAAAGCTACCGATCACGTTTCACGTCTCCTCATGAGGGTAGCATTGTCTTTCCAGGGTCATTATCAGGGCTAACAGGACTATCAGGGTTCACCCTGGACACCAGGTTAGCAAGGTTATCACCATGGTCTTTGGAGTTTTCAGGGAATACCGTGCATGTTTGAGCTTTTCCGTCTTATAAACATGAACAGACGTACCTGGACTAGACCGCGTCTAGTCTTGTGAAGTTTGTCATAAGACAGATCGTTATCGCATATCTCCTGATAACATGATAATCACAGATCGTCAGGTCAAACATTATTAAAAATACCATTAGTCAACCAATTCATGGTTACCAGGGTTCCCATGACTGTCAGTAAAATCAATGTTATGATTTAAGGAGACTTAAACAGGGACGTCTAGCATGAGTTAAAGAGACACTGATGTAACAGTGACTGTCAGCTTGTTTTGAAGCTGTATCAAGGTTTACTGAGCATACAGGGCTCACTATAGTTAATACACTTAAGCAAATGATTAAGATCTCATAATTACTCTGTCACTGGGAATACTGTATGCTTCCACTGTGTTCAATTGAATGGCATTACTTTATTACTCCTTTCAAATTTGCCAGATTTACCAGGACTTGACAGAACTACCAGGGCTGCACAGGACTATCAGGGACTTACCGAGATGAAAAAATGTACCCGTAACTTGCAAGTGAACCAGAGCTCCCAAAGGTTACCCAAGATTACCAGGACTTGTTTACCAGGGCCAACAGAGCTTTCAAAGGGTTAAGCTGAGTTGCCAATGGTTACAGTATTACCACAAGGGGTGCGAAATGTTATCAGGACTTGGCAAGTTTATCAAATTCATTAAAACTTTTATATTTGTTAAGGTTCTGAGATACTGATCGGAAGGTCGGGGGTTCAAGCCCCAGCCAAAAAGCTGGGATATGCGATGAATAAAGGCTTTAACTGTGCAGTAATGTATGTGTGACAAATAAAACTAAACTGAACTGAAAACTACAAGAGTTACCAGAATATACTGTATATATATATTTAGTAGTATTTAAGCACTAATAATTATTACGCGAAACTGGAAACTGGCTTCTACATGAACTGGACAGAAGACCTGTTTTTTTTTTTTTTTTTTTTTTTTTAGGAAGGAATTGCTCTGAACAATATGCTATAAATATATACTCAATAAACGCACACACAGAGAAGTGTGGCAGTGCGACAGAGAGTGAAATGTGTCCCCAAGTAGCCTCGCAATAGCGTCGTCCCTGATGGCATAACGCAAATGAAAAATGTTTGCTCTTCCCAATCGATTGCGCCTGTTTGAGACAAATAACATCGATGTCATGCTATTTCTGGTGAATCACACACGTCAAATCAAATCAGCACCCGTATCAGTGCGGGTGACTCTCAGCAGACAAGTTTAAGAGCTGCATCTAGACACACACAAATAATAATAATAATAAAAAAAAAATAACATAAGGGGCAAAAAAAACAGGAATGACACCATCTTTGAGTCTTCTTATTTGCATCACCATCAATCAGCTTGTCTTCATTGAAAATAACTGCAGGTTTGGACATTGGCATACCTTATACAGTATATTGGCATCTTCTGGATTGTGTGCAGCTTGCATGCTAATGGCTAAAATCATAATGAAGGAGCTTGAGTTTTTAATCAGTGTGTGTTTGCGTAGTTTGGAGTGTGACAGACTGTAACGTCGTCAGATGCCGCCCTCTGTCAACACTCTGTGCTGTTGATGCAAGCTGTTTGTCTCTCTGGCTCGCTGAGATGGTACACACGCCAGGATACCGCCTACTGAGTGTATACACACACACACACACACACACACGCACACACACACACACGCGTGCGTGCGCGCGCTCGCACACGCACTCACACACAGACAAACACAAATGCCTGAGTGTTTTTAATCATGTCATCACACAGGTAGCCTCGGAAGCAAAGAATGATGATGATGTGGACACACCTCGACACGCTTTGATTAGAGAGCTCAAAGCCTGACAAAACATTTAAAACAATGCCATGCTGCTGCTCGCGTGGCACCGCGACGTCGCCGTAAGAATCCAAAACTAAAAAAAAAAGCCCGGATCATTAGATGCTGTTGTTGTTGGGGTTTATTTTTGCAAAACCACTCAGAGGAACAGGTTGAGGCAAGGATTGAATTCAGCGGAAAGGCGAAGTGCAGGTGGATTCACGCTAATCCATGTGATTGTTCGTTTCTATTTCGGGTGAAGAACCTTCCCGAGTAGGACAACCAGTCATATAGTCACAAAAGCCCGCATTAACAGGAGATAAGTTACACGCCATTATAACATGGATATGCCCGACCAGACCACTTAAATTGCAGCACACAGGAGCTATTCATCTATATTTGCTGTCAGTAAACCAGCCTATAAAAAGAACTAGTTTCACAGGTTCTCCAGGCGTGCGGTACAGTAGTAAACATTTAATGCTTGCTTAAGGACCACAAAAGCTGGTATTTGATTATCATAGCTAGAGAAATATCCAGAACATTTTCTGCCATTCTTTTTTTGTCCTACCTCCAGCATGAACATCTAAAGGTACAGAATCTTCCCCACTGGCTGTCTTTTGGCTGTGCTGTTGCCCCAAAGAGAAATCTTGATGCTCGGCAAGATGTGTGTCCCCAGTTTATAGCACACACAGTGTGCAGAGCAATGGCAGTTGGCCAAGTCTTTCTCCCTGGGACTTTGACCATCTTGTCCAATTTGTCTCGCTATTTAAGCATGGCCTGTGGTGGGCAACAAGCTCAATTCACATCTAATAAACTAAAGATAATTTGTCTTTTTTACTGCACTACACACTGTCCAGACAACACTGGAGGACTTGCAAATCTGGAGGACTTTGTAGCTTTAATAAACCTGGCATACTTAAAAAAAAAAAAAATGCACACACTACACTTTTTAAACCTCAGTGGGTACATTTATATACTTTCAGTATGCATTAAAGAGACATAAAATACTTTGTACCTTCGATAAGTTTTAAAAGAACATTAAACCTTCTGACGTGATGGATGAATGCTATCGGTAAGAGTGGCTTCCTAAAGGTAACCGTGTCAGTGAGAAGCAATGGCGTAGTGTCGTCCCTTTCGTCTAACAGCATAAGCATTGTACACTTGTACAATTGTATAACTGGTGACTTATAACATAATAATTCCTGCAAAAATTGACAATATTAGTAAGATCTTTTCTTTTCCTAGATGTACTAATGATTCGGACGGAATGATACTGTACATCTCCTCTACCCTTTAACAAAGACATTTAAATGCATAATAATTAAAATGTGTTGAGGTAGCTCACATGCTACTGTAGCTAGTACTGCTTTTGTTGCTCATTTACATTGTTCTATACCCTAAACGTTTATAATTACATCAGTCTGCGCTACCTTATCAATATTACCCACCTATAACTTTAAACGGTAGTAGGACTGGCAAAAAATAAAGAGGTAGCACCCTTTGACACACTGGTAGCACCTTGTGACACCATGTTTTTAATGCTACCAGGATATAATGTATATAGCTTTAACTCTGGTAGCAGTTTCTGACACTCTGATTAAATGTTATCTTTCAATCTACAAGTCGACTATTAAATTAAATATGCAAATTGTATAACAAACATCAACCCACAAGTCGATAATAGTCGCAACATGGATTTATGGGCGGGGCCCTAAGGCAGCAAAACATGATGTATGTTTTTAAATATACATGCAAAGTAAACTTGGATAGGATAGACTGAAAGGTAGCATGAATTTATAGAACAGTCTCTTTAACAGAGTTATTAACTTTAGCCAAGAGACAAAGCAAATGCTAAGTTTGTAAGAATATTTCATTAATGGTTAATAAGGTAAAACAGAAAAAAATCAAGTCAGTTATATATTTGTTTTAGTTATAAAGTCTTGTGCATGTTAGGCGTGCTTTTCACTTCCAAGTCCTGTTTTTTTTTTTTTTTTTCATACCTGCCACCAGGAGCTGTGCAGGTCTGCACGGATCAGCTCGATGATGTCACCCTGCTGGATGTTGAGGGCGGGGCCGCACTGCGGGACGGGTTCGCCGCGGTAATTCCTCGTAGCCAACATCTTTGGCAAACCTGGCGGGAATATAAAACTATTTTAGAGAAGGTGACATGTGAGCGTTGTGGTGACTGGTGGATCCACAGGAAGACGGTCGGTCAGACAGACAGAAGAAAACAGACAGGATTTGATAGATAGACAAACAGGTACTGTACTTAGGCAGACAGACAGACAGACAGACAGACGTCAGACAGATAGTGAATGTTTTTGCAGTAAGGAAAAACCCAAGCCATTTTATGTATGTATGTGTGTGTGTGTGTGTGAGAGAGAAATGATCACATTTCCATAGTAAGAAATATAATCACTGTACTGACATTAATGTACCAGATGAACAAGCTTTAAAGGTGCAGGCTAAAGAGAGAGAGAGAGAGAGAGAGGGGGGGGGGTGTTCTTCTGACTAAACTCCTAATAATATGCCAATAATAACGTACGATAGATTGCAATCTCTCTCTCTCTCTCTTGTGTGTGTCCATCCTGGTGATGGCTACAGTAGATTATAAAGAAGTGAACTCTTGACCCAGAACACAACGAGCGAACAGGACAGAGATGCCTCAGGCCGCCACAGCAAAGGTCACCACAACAGGTCACCACAACAAAGAGAGTGAAACAGAACACAGACTAGGCGTGTTTGTGTGTGTGTGTGTGTGTGTGTGTGTGTGTGTGTGTGTGTGTGTGTGTGTGTGTGTGTGTGTGTGTCTGTCTGGCTGTCTGTCTGTCTCATTTTTTAGATAAAAATTCCCGATGGTTTATTTAGTAAATGTTAAACAGCAGTAGGGTTTGAGAGTCCTGGTTCAGGGTTTAGGGTTTATATATAATGATCAGGGTTACATGAGTTAGGAGTTAGTTTGAGGTTAAACTTTTATTTAACTATAATTTGGGTTAGTGAGGTAAAAGGTCAGGGTAGCTGTGTATCTTCGTCAGACTAATCGAAACCGCAATCACTGCCGACGATTAATTTAGGCGAATTTACCTGAAATGTTTGAACATTACAGGATTTCTCACCATCTTTAAAACTGCTGTTCTGTGTGAACTCTGATGAAAAGGTGTATTAAAGGTGTATCGAAAAAGTAATATATAATGAGCCCTAGTCATGTGACTAAGCAATTAAATATTAGAACCAGCCCTAGTCACCTACTGTAACAAAGTTTATTATGATAATAACCAGCCCTAGTCACCTGACTCAGTGCTTAAATATTATAATAATTGATCATGATAATTATAATGAAACTTTTTTTGTTTTTTAAGGCATTTAATTTGGGGGCGTTTGTCATTTTATATATTTAAAAAAATGATTCAGGCTATTAACATGATCATACATTAATTGTAATTCTTTGCGGTAAAATACAGGCTGTGTACGTCTTTATTGTATTCTTTATCTCATAAACATAGGTACTTTCGCCGTGGTGTGTGTGTGTGAGTGTGTGTGTCTGTCTGTCTGCTTTCTGGTAACACATTCCTGCTTGCTGGCTGCAGCATCATGCTAGCGTGTGTGAACTTGTAGTAGTCGAGAGTGTTGTTAGAGAGCCGCGGCTGCAGAGAAGCGAGGAATTGGGAAATCTGATAAGAAGTGGAGAGATTCCGTTTGTGTGTGTGTGTGTGTGTGTGTGTGTGTGTGTGTGTGTGTGTGTGTGTGTGATTCCAGATTCTATCTCACCTGGATCTGCTCTCCGGCTGTGTGCTCGGTCCTGTGGAGAAAGTAAACAGACTGAATAAAACACACACACACACACACACACTGCAACCGAGGCTGCTGCAGTAAAACATGCAGCTCATCAGAACGTCCTGTTTATCTCGCTGTGTGCAGGGTCACGCTCGCTTCAGTCCCCGGGCCCAAGCACTGCTGCACAGCCATAAAGCTGCACTCACGCTACAGCTCAGCTACATGTGGAACTACATATCATTGTTAGATATGGAACTAGTCTTTCAAAAATACATGAAAAACAGTGGATAATAATGTGGATTATTGCTTCTTTATTTTAATACTTTTCTTAATATATTTTTTTTTCATTAACTAGGACCATTTTATTTTATTTATGGAAAAAGAAGAAAGACAAAAGAAAAATCAAACAAGCAAATAAATAAAAAACAGAAAAATAATGCAAAAACATTTACAAAACTTTTGCAAAATGTCACCTTTTTTCTGTAGCGAGACATGCAGGAACACTCGCAAAATAATTCTCAGGATTAACAACACTTTTATTTAATATTAATTCACTTAAAATGATACGTAAATGTGTTGTGCACTGACTCTGATACTGAGAGTTAATAACTAATAAACTTTCCCGACACTCGCGTTAGCTAAACTGTGCTAAAGAAACACTACGTTTAAGCTCCGCCTTCGCGCTCTAGGACTGGATCGCATTTCATGTTCAGAAAATCTGACCAATCATACATGAGACCGAATTCTTTCTGATATTTCACAAAAGTTCTGCATTATTCTGAGATGTTCAAAACTTGCTTGCATCAGACAAAAGTCAAGCCAAGAGTTTTTTATTTGTACTTTTCCAGCCAGCGAGAGCTGTTTAGACGGAGTCCAACCATGATATCAATGTTGCCTTCGGCATGCGTTCAAAAGCAAGACTCTTTGTGCATTTTTTTGTAATATTGGTAATAGTATTTAATATTTTGTAATATTATTAATATATTAATAATTTTGTGGGTCTGGAACAGATTATTTGTATATTATTTTTTTTATGGCAGAATCAGCTAAAAAACTTAAAAAGATAAACTAGTGTAAATATTTTAGTACTAAATTTATTGCTATACGTTATATATTGATATATATGATAATATTATGATAATAATATGCTAACATTATTAATATAATACACATCACAGTATTTTTCCTTTTCTGAAGTGTTTATACTTTGTTTTTTGGTTGACTCTCTCTCTCTCTCCCTCTCTGTCTATTTATACAGTATATACAGTGGAATATAGAACAATATCCTATTTATCATTTTATTTTATTTTTTTATTTGTACATAGTGTAAATAAAAAAAAAATCTTTTTACAGCTAAGGTTTTTTCCCATATTTTTCTATATTTCTAATTTGTAAAAATTCTCTTTTCCATAATGAAACTTTTAGGTCATCAGCAGTCGTAAAAGTGTTTCACTTCATATTATACTGTGTATGTGTATATGACAAATACATGTTGATTTGTAAATTCAAATTTCTTCATTATTTCTTCACTTATCTCATATTATACCTAATTATTTTAATGCTATAATAAATTGATAACTACAGTCATTGCATGAATCAATTCTTATACACGCAATCAATCTGATCAATATTTATTTTATTTTATTTATTTATATAAATCAATTTAAACAATTAAAAACAATTAAACCTCTCGTCCTGTAACTGTAAACACTCTTACACACCGCTGACACTGGAGACTCCTTCCATAAAAAATGCCACTGTATTATTAATTATTACTATTTCCTTATGAACTGTGTCCCTGTGTTACTATAGAAATGATCATGTGTACATTATAAGCAGTAATACGGAATAACGGTGTGATGTGTTAAATTATGTTTAAGAACACAGGGTTCAACAGCGCCGTGTGCTATATGAATATAAATCTCATGTGCAAATGTAAAGCCAGTAAACAAATGTGACGCGGCACACCAGCAGCGTGCACAGAGTACAACACAACAAAAGATAATAATATGGGTCAGTCAAGGCACAAGGTATTATCTACACACTGAACACACACAGGGTTATACACACACACAAGCGTATCTGAGTGTGTGCAGGTGAGGTAACCTGAGATAAAGTGTGTGTACCTGTGCTGAGATTAGCTCGGACAAAACAATACAAAACAATACACTTCGAAAGTTGTTAACCACTAGAGCTGGGCGATATGAATGAAGTATTGTACCGCGATACTCAAAGGAATTTCTACGATACGAAATATGTGGCATGATTGTTGTTTATTTATTTAAATAGGGAAAAAAAAGAAATTTGATAAATTAAAAAAAAATAATAATAAAATATATAACTACTGTTATAGTTGTTTCTTTTTTTATTGGTCTTTTTGTTTATTCTAACATTAGGCTCCTCATTCTCGCGCACAGCGCCGTCATATTTTTTATTTTATTCCTGTTTATTAGAGGCTTCAAGCTTTTTTAATTTCTGAAATATTCAGTGAAATATCACATCTGCCTAAATTGATGTTGATAATTTTTTTCCGTAATTGAGGTTAGGACTGAGGCGAGCACTCGGACATGTTAAAACCCACATGAAGCCATTATTAGTGTTTATAGTCATTAGTGGACTTAGTGGTTTATTGATAGCCACATCATCACACAGTGCATAGGGATGAAACAAAATCCCAACCTGATCAAAAAACTTTTTTTTTTTTTAATTCCAGTGTCAGTTAAACCAGAACTTATCCTAAGAATGATGGCTCTGACCCAGTAATGCTCAGTCTTTTCCTAGAAACACTGGGCCTACACTTGGAACACTGGATCTATCCCTGGATCACTGGGTCAATCCCAGTAACACTTGGCCTGATCCAGGAACTTTGGGTCTGTCCTGGAAACACTACGCCTACCCCAAGAACACTTGGATCTACCTAAAAAACAGTGGATCTACACTGGGAACACTGGGTCTCCCCCAAGAGCACTGGATCTACTGTACACTGGGAACACTTGGTCTTTCCCTGAAAATCTGTGTCTATTCTGGGAACACTGGGTCAATCAGTGGAACACTAGATCCACACTGGGAAAACTGGGTCCACACTGGGATACTGAGTCTACCCTGGAAATAGTAGGTCTATCTAGGAACACTGGGTCTATCCCAAGAACACTGGATCTACACTGGGAACACTGGGAACCACGTATTCTGGTCTATACCAGAAATACGTGGTCTTTTGTAGAAACTCTCGGTATATCCTGGGAACACTGGGTCCACACTGGGAACACTGGGTCTGTCCTCTGAACAGTGAGTCTGTCCTGGGAACACTAAATCTATCCCAGGAAGTTTGGGTCTACACTGGAAACACTGGGTCTATCCCACAATACTGGATCCATACTGGGAACTCCAGACATTTATTTACTCATTTACATTTAAAAGCCTCATTAAGGACCGGCATAATAAAAGCAGTTCCATTACTTCTGTATAACTGTGTGTCCAAGCAGACAACATACACTCCAGTGCAAACAAGGCATGCAGCACACACACACAAACACACACACACACACACACACACACACACACACACACACACACACTGCACCACAGCAACAGGAACATCAAGTTAAACCTCTTAACGTAAAGAAATCGATTCGATAGACTCATGTTACTGCTGGTGTGCAGCTGTGTGTGTGTATAGGTGTATGTGTGTGTGTGTGTGTGTGTGTGTGTGTGTGTGTGTGTGTGTGTGTATGTATATGTGTGTACTTAAAATCATTTGTGGTACTAATCCTTAACATTTATCCTAACTAGAAGTGCATTGTGGACAGAAACTCAAGCATCTGTGATTGTAAAAACACAATAGGATTAACCTCCTCACACACACACACACACACACACACACACACACACACACACACACACACACACACACACACACATTTGCACACAAACAAAATATTAGGCTTTTTTTCTTACCTGTGTTCGAGAGGACCCCATATCTGCAAGCATGTTGAAAACGGGCATAGTTAGGAAGGAACCTTTTACACCACACCTTACACACTTTACACACTCATGCACGTCTATATGCACGCACACACACAGTGCACACACACACACACACACACACACACAGGTATGTGCGTACAGTATATACACGCAGCGGTGCAGAAGAGTTCGCTCTGACAGGTACGTGGAGTTCTGAGTGAGACTTGTTTTCGCACAGAGGTGTGTATCCTGACAGCAGGAATGAAGCTCCGCCCCCTCAGAGCACGGCGTGTACCTGAGTGAACTTTGTTCCGTGATAGACGGATAAAACACACACGTCCACACGTGAACAAAACACACAGAGGATAGAAAACAATTCCGAGTGGTAGAGTAAACAGATGAAATGTCTCAAAAACACACACGCACCAGAATGAAGCAATGTTTCAATAGAGGAAAGAAACTTTAATTGCTAAATAAAAAATTAATAAATAAACAAACAAATAAATGTTTTAATATGCAACAGGGTTTATAGCAGTAATAACAGAGCGCCTGTACTGTAGCGTACAGTGTGTAAGAGCAGGCGCAAGTGTGTGTGTGTGTGTGTGTGTGTGTGTGTGTGTGTGTGTGTGTGTGTGTGTGTGTGTGTGTGTGTGTTTTATTTCGTAGACAACCAAGTTCATGAACTGAAAAGAAATAAAAACGCAAGGGTCAAAAACTAAAACCTGAGAGAGCAGGGCACGGACTTTACCAGGGAAACACGTTACAATAGTAAACAGATATTAGGTTACGACATGGGCGGAGTCTAGGACAGAAACAACAGCACATGACATGCAGATGGAGCAAAACACTATAAACATCTCTGAATATGTGTGTGCGTGTGTGTGTGTGTGTGTGTGGTGTTGTGAGGGACTCACTGGATCCACTTCCTTTTCCACACGTTAGAACTCTGGCCAGACATTCCTTATGAGCTCCTTCTCCACATTTAGAGCACTGATATCCCTGATTAAAGATCCCCCTGAGGAACAGATGCAGGTCATCCACATGTGAGTGTTCATGCACAGCAGTACAACCCTGAATCTGCCTTCTTTACCTCTCAGTAACACATATACTGTAGTATATATATACATACACATATACAGTGAAACCTTGGATTACGACCATAATTTGTTCCGGAAGCGGACTCGTATTCCAAAACACTTGTAAACCAAATCATATTGTTCCATAAGAAAATAAATATGATAAATATAATAAAAACTAAAATTATTTGTTCCACAGCCCCCAAAAAATTAATTCATAAAAATAAATAATACAATATATAAAGTAAAAATAAAACAAATTAACCTGCACTTTACCTTTAAAAAAAGTAAAAATAAATCCAGACAGATAAGTGTTTCCTTTTGTGCGCGCAGGTGCCGTATATTTGTGTGTGTGTTTGTGTGTGTCTGTGTGTAGCCCCTTCCCTCGCCTCGTTTTACACAGTAAAATTCCTCCTCCTTCCCCCCACCACCCCGCCAACACACACAACGGAAACACTGTTTTAATGGGAAAAAAAATCTATCTAATGCCACTCGCGTGAGCGCATACTAACGGGATCACTCCTTTAAAGTAAAAAAAAACAAACAAAAGAACCAGTACTTTGCCTTTGAAAAGAATCGCGACAGGGCAGAGTTTCTGTGTAGAGAAGAGAGTGTGTCTGTATGTGTGTGTGAAGCTGGGAGGGGGGATGTAAAAGCGAGAGAGTGTGTGTGTGTGTGTGTGTGTGTGTGTGTGTGTCGGTGTCAAATTACGCGCGCGCACACATAGGAGACACGCTGAGACAGAGAGGGAGATGGTGATTATACCAGTAAGAGACGAGCACTAAGACCCAGCAGGAGACGATTACCCACAATTCCACAGCGCAAGAGACAGAAAAATCATTGGCTCAGTTGTGATCACGTGACACTCGGTGTCACAACAAGAGCACATGAGTGATACATAATACTCGGCACTCATAAACCAAGACTTGCTCGTTTTTCAAGTCAAAATTTATAAAAAAATCTTTGCTCGTCTTGCGGAACACTCGTAAACCGCATTACTCGCAATCCAAGGTTCCACTGTATATACCTACATATATACACACTATAGCTCTTTCATCTTGTCCCGTCAAGGAGTCGCCACAGCGTGGTACTGGTTTTACACCGGATGCCCTTCCTGACATATCCTTTGAACAAGGCTTGGGAACGACACTGCATGCAGTGGCTGAGTATTATGGGGTGTGGCAACCACCGACAGCGGGGCTCGAAATCGAATCCTCAGCTCCCCAAATCAACAATATAGCGCCTTAGCCGCCTGAGCCACGCCTTTCATATCTGCTTTGTCTTTTCTCTGTTCCCTTTCAGGGGTCACCACAGCAAATCATCTGCCTCCAACTAACCCTCTCCTCTCATCCCAACTAACTTCATGTTCTCTCTCACTGCATCCATAAACCTCCTCTTTGGTCTTCCTCTAGACCTCCTGCCTGGCAGTTCCAACATCTGCATCCTTCTACCGATATACTCATAATCTCTCCTCTGAACACGTCCAAACCACCTCAATCTGGCCGCTCTGACTTTATCTCAAAAACATCTAACATAGGTCCCTCTGATGGACTCATTCTTGATCCTTTCCATCCTCGTCACTCCCAAAGAGAAGCTCAACATCTTCAGCTCTGCGTCCTGTCTTCTCCTCAGTGCCTCTGTCTCTAAGGCATTTAAACCTAATCGATTATGGCAAAAACACCATTATTTTGGTCATCACTGAAATCACAATTATTTACCACAATGCCTGATTTAGGACACAGGAACACATCGTGCATGTACAGAATTTACCTTTATAATAAAAAAACGTACAAGTCAAACCCAGAATTTCTTGCTGACTTGGTGGCAGAGATACAGTGATGTACTGTAGGCATGTGAAGTGGTTATATAACTGCCTCATAGTTTGGTGCGTTTTGACAGCTTGCTTTAAGAGGGTAAAAACCTGACTGCTGTGAAAAAGTATTTACCTCCTTCCTGATGTTTTTTTTTTTTTTTTTGGCACACTTAAGTGATTGAGATCATTAAACAATTTTCAATATTACACAAAGATAACCCGAGTAAATGCAAGATGCATTTTTTTTTAACAATTCTTTGATTTATTAAGGTGAAAAAAAGCTGTCCAGACCTGCCTGCAGCTATGTGAAAAAGAAAGTGCCCTCTAATATCTAATAACTGGTTGTGGCACAGTTGGCGGCAACAACTGCAATCAAGCGTTTCTGATAACAAGGAGGAGCAAGGAGTCTTTCACATCACTGGAGGAATTTTGGCCCGCTCTTCTTTGCAGAATTGTTTTGAGCTTATTGAGCATGAACGCCCTGTTTATGGATCTCAATCGGATTTAAGTCCGGACTCTGACTAGGCCACTCCAAAACTTTAAATATTTCTCTATTTATTTATTTATTTTGACCCATTCAGAGATGGACTTGCTGGTGTGTTTTGAATCATTGTCCTGCTGCAGAACTCAAGTGCGCTTGAGTTTGAAGTCATGAAATGATGACCGGACATTCACCTTCAGGATTTTCTGGTAAAGAGAAGAATTCATGGATCCAGTAAGACATTCAGGTCCTGAAGATACAAAGCCCCAGACCATCACACTACCACCACCATGTCTGACTGTTATATGAAGTTCTTTTCATGAAATGGTAGTTATTCTTACACCAGATATAACAGGACAACACACCTTACAAAAAGTTATCCTTTTGTCTCATCAGCCCACTGAATATTTGCCCAAAAGTCTTGGAGATAATCAAGATGCTTTTTTGGTAAATGTGAGACGAGCCTTTGTGTTCTTTTTGGTCAAGCGGTGGCTTTCGCCTTGGAAGTCTCCCATGGATAACACTTTTGCCCTCAGTCTCTTTCTTATTGTTGAATGTGTGCTTGACGTTGCCAGAAAGTTTTTGACTGGCAGTAATCAGACCTGGAACCTGGATGTGGCAATTGAAATTTAATTCAGCTTACCAAGAAATGTGGTTACTCACAGTTCAGTTACTTACACAGGCAATTACTTATTTTTCTGAACATTGTTTTTATCACATGGGGTCACATCAGGTCCTAGTTTAATTGCATGTGCATAACGCATATTAACTTTGTCTTCAGTCCTACACCGATCTTTATTTTATTTTATATACAGTAATAATACATACTGTATTTGCTTATTATCCGCTATAATGTCATTCTTGTCTTCTTACACTCTATACAGTACAAGGTCAAAAGCGCAAAAGCCTTAGCCACTCTGTTTACTTACAGTATCTCAAAATGTGGTAAAGATGTTTATTATTTTGTCACAGTGCATCATTAATTCGTTTATTGTTTAAGGTTTGTATATCAGCGTGGCAAGCAATTATATTCAGATTTCGGAAAGAAGCCGAACAGGTTTTGGATGCAGGAAAAGAAGAGCGTACACGAGGCAGCGCGGATATTTTCGTCTTACAGTATGTGATGGCTTTCCTTTAATCTAAGCCGCAATTAAGCAGACGTGCACTCCAGTGCTTACACAAATAAGGAAATAAATCTTGTTTTTCTGCCTTACAGTAGACACGCTTCTGATGTGTTACCATAATCAGTTAATCATAATCAACTTGCCTAAGGCGGCGGTCTATCACGCAGGACAAAAGTCGTGCCTGTTTACATCGTGCATTCCGCACGATGTACTGTATTGGTACCCGACGCGGTGGTGCAGTGATTTATTCTCAGTCCAAAGTGCTATCCACCCGCTTCGGCATGCATGCGCTTATAGATGATCGATATCTCTGTGCGTCACAGAAGGCTGTGGCATCAACGGGAATCAAACCCGGGATCTCGTGATCATAACGTCAATGTTTCTCTGCTGTGGTTTTCGAAAAACCCGACTGCACACATACATCATCATTTCTGTCTCACTGCATACACAGACCAAATCCAACACATTTTTTTTCTCACAGTATATGAAATGGGATATTTTCACATTTTTCGCTGCACTAAAGGAGGAAATCATCTCCGCATACATGGAACCAGGGCCGCATCAACTAGTCGACGTGATCGGTTACGTCGATTATGTAAACGTGTCGTCTTCTGCGGAGTGCACCGACGCGCCGCAATGTTTAATTTCATCCCAAATTTGGTGGCGCATGGTAGAATGAGACTTTATCCCAAAAAGATCTGTAACCGATCTCCCAGAGGTGTCATAATTCTTTAAAGAAACCCATAATAAAATGGTGCTCTGGTCAGTGTATTGAAGTGAAATCGCTCACCACAGCACGTAGACACACACTCACACTCACACACACACACGCAACACAGCACAAAACATCCTGGTTCTCTCAGTCTGACCTCAAAATGACGAGCGAGTGTATTACTCTGAGTTTAGTCTCAGTGTTAGTGTGTGCCAGCCATGTGGCACTCAAGATTCTCCAGAGCAGATGCTAATGGCTAGTCTGGCAGCGTCGCTTTTCAACAGTTTGTTTATCCGTGTCTAGACTTTTAAAACTAAGCGACGTAGAGTTAAAGTGTGAAATGGTTTCTTCTGCTTCTAGATTCTATGTTAAAAGTAGTGATGCACGCATGAGCCTTCCTGAGAGGAATGCAGCTGATGTTATTTATAATTGGGAAGAAAACGGCACTGGTTTTATTTTCTGGGGTTTTGGGTTCATCAAGGGTTTTTTTTCTTCAATGAAAAGGTTTTTTCTATATAAATTCCGTCACCTTATGCACACCCACATGGCCTCATGGCCTCTTTTTTTATGTGATTTTTGAAAAAAAAAAATTGTTTTTAATTATGCATGCAGTCCTATCACAGCTTTGTGGGTGGGGCATTGGTGTTGTCTCAGTGGTGGGTTTCTCGCCAGCCATGTGGAGGGCGCAGGTTCGATTCCCATCCACTGGATGCGGTGCCAGTCCCAAGCCCGAATAAAATGGGAGTGTTGCGTCAGGAAGGACATCTACGTAAAACCCGTGCCAAGCTTGGTTACGGATCAGATTGATTGTATTCAAATGTTGTCTAAAAATTCTGAAAGACATTTCTAAGCCCGGTATCTGATCTACTGTATATTGTGAGCAGATCCCGTGAAACATCGTCTGACCCTCGGCTCACCTCAGGAGCATCTTGCAGGAGCTGCAGGCCGTGATCTTCTCGAAGGTGTGCATGCGGAACTCGTGCTCGTTGCTGGTGCCGTTCTCCGGCTGAATGTTGGAGCTGATGGAGAGATAACAAGCAGACAGATGAAAAACAAGAGGAACGATATCTCTAAGGTATTCCAGTGGCCTGCTTGACATTTGATTTAATGTCAGCATTGGTGAACATCCTGAAAGAAATAAAACACTGTGTGTCATGCCGTTACAGGAAAATCATCAACAGCGTCAGATGTGAGAAACCAAACCTCTCACCTTAAGCTCTGAAACTGGAGACTCCTTCCATAATGTTAAATAAACATCTTCTGTTATGTTCTGTGTTCAGTAAACACACCTTAGAGAATGAGATGCTGCTATGGAAACGCTACCATACTAGACTGAAGTGCATTAATATACGCATGCGCTACTGTCAGGGCAGATGTTCTAGAAAATGAATCAACATCTGGCGACCAATCAGAGTGCAGCGCTGTGGGATCGGTACGCGTGCGAAGTGAGCATTTAGTGAGGAATGTGTACAGTGTGTGAGTCCTGTCTCGCCATAAATCAGGTATGTTCTATGGCATGCAGGCTGACATAAAGTGTGTGTGTGTGTGTGTGTGTGTGTGTGTGTGTGTGTGTGTGTGTGTGTGTGTGTGTGTGTGTGTGCGTGTGATCATGTCATTGTTGATGTATCTGATAAACGAGCAACCAGAAAGACAAGAGTAGCAAGATGTAAACACCACACAGTCACACACACACACACACACACACACACACACACACACACACACACACACACACACATACTTACATGGCCATCCCGAACTGCTCGAGCCACTTCTTCTTCAGTTCTTTGGTCTTGAAGAAGAACTCGAAGCCATTCCGTCCCTGATTGTGTGTGAGGTAAAACCCGTACGACCACTGGGTGGGAAAAAATGTTAAAATAACTAATCCATAACTCAAATCCAAAAGTATTGGCACCCTTATATATATATATATATAAGTAAAAATGTAATAAGAAAAATACTTTATGTAATAAATGCAATAGATGGCAATTACATTTTTTAAAAGTTACCAATTAACACAAAGGACGTTCAAGTCTTCTGGTGGTGCAGAAAGGCAGAACACAATTATTTCTCTCTATAATCCACTAATGAACTTCTCCCAGTGTTTATCCCAGTGTTCCTCTAGTGCTTGGAAACCAGCAAGTAAATGTAGCAGTGCTATGATCGGACTGCCTGTCTGAAAGATGTCTGAAACGCTGGCCTCCCTGGATCTCCTTTAAATGTTGAAATGACTGTACTGGAGACGTGACAATAACTCCTGTAATGAGTTCCTGTAATGTGTTGGTGAAGAATCAGATGTGAATGTTCATGGGAACGACTGTAGTGGACTCTGAACCTCCTCGGCCGGGATCTTCACACGGTCTTCTCTAAAACGCCTTTCTTGCACTACTCGAATGTTCAAAGTGTCTCATGTTTGAAGTCTTCGGTAAATGTCAATCAGTTTTATGCTTCTGCATCCTGGTTTAACTTGAACCCCCCTTATAATAATATTATTAATAATAATAATAATAATAATAATAATAATAATAATAATAATAATAATAATGTTTGCATTTATGGTGCATTTTGGTAACTCATAATCGTAAAGACAAAAAAAATAGTAAAAAAAAATTTAACAGGCAACAAAATGAAATGTAAAGGATCAAGTTAAAACGAGTACAAAAAAATGCATAATGTGATATAAGATGCACAAATATCAAATAAATCAAAATACAAACAGAATATAGAGGTTTAACTAAGGAGTTAAAAAAAGTACTGATGATCACCTAGAAAAACAAACCGCTTAAACTATTACAAGCCACAAGCTTTCATTTTCCGTTCTTGTCCCGTCATCGCCTTCTTATCTGATCGTAGTATAAGATGCGTAAGCTTTTTGTTTATGTCTGATTTGTGTACACATGCACTCGCTCTGTTTTGATACGGATATAGTGTACAATCAGGATTACTGTCTTATTAAACTATTACCCTAAGGGCAGGTCATGACCTCCTGGCAGAGGTAACCAGAACCTGTTATGTTTTATAAAGCGATGCAGGGAAAACAGCTTTAAAGCAGCACTGATCCTCCGGTTTTATGATTTCACGCGTCCTTTTCTCCCACCAAACCTGCCGATGGTGTCTCAGGGTTACGGGGTTCGTAAGAAATCAGAGCAGAAGAGCTTCTCTCTCTCTCTCTCTCTCTCTCTCTGAGCGGCTGACGGTGGAGATGTGCAGTGTTGAGTCTGTGCTGTTTGAGTTATGCTCAGGAATCCGCTTCCTGACAAACTCCTGCCGCCTGAAACGATTCATTTCGGCCCTGTTTGTGCTGAATTGCTTATGGAAATATATTTGCTCACGAATGATAAATCGCTCGCGGTTCTGTCTCAGCGTCTCGTATTCAGAAAGCATGGAGACGTTCTCCACCAGGATTTCACATCAAGTTCATCTATCATCATGCTTACATGGGGAAACAGTCTCAAGAGGCGAGGAACAATCCCCCACAAATGTTTGTAAAAAACATATTATTATTATTATTATTGAATTATACCATCCCTTCATCCATATAGGAACCTCTGTAGTCCAACAAGGGACCGTTGAGGCCAGTCAGGACCATTGTTTTATTTTTATTATTATTATTATTATTATTTTAAATTAATGTCTTTGGGGATGAAGGGTGTTTTTTTTCCCACAGTGTTTTATGTTTACAGGTCTAACAGAACTCACGTCAGTCAATTCAACTTAGTGTTTCTTGAAGGGCGCCAATACTTCTATTACTCTCACCCTTCTCTCTCAGTGCTCTATTACTTCATCTTTCTCTCTCCGACTAATTTTCTTTGACTCTCCGTCTCTCTTCTTTTTTTTCTTTCATTCTATCTAAATTTATTTCGCTGCCTCTGCCTCTTTTCATGTGTATCTCTCTACTTCTTTTTCTTTTCCTCATTTTCTCTCTTATTTTCTGCATCAATTTATCTATAGATCTCTCTAAATTCTGTTGCTTTAGATCTCTCTCTCTCTCTCTCTCTCTGTGTGTCTCTCTCGCTCGGTCACCTTGCGGTTCTCCTTGTCCGAGGTTGGGTTGTTGGTGATTTTATAGTTGTAGAGGTCGATCACGTCCTTCATCTCGTACACGTCTCCTCGCCTCTTACACACGATCGCAGCTGCGTCAAACAGGAAGATGTGTCTGAAAGAGAGAGAGAGAGAGACAGAGGGGGGGGGGTGAGGACTGGAGAGAGAGAGGAAGCGGAGGTGCAGTGGGTGTCTCACAGGGGAGTGTGTGAGCTCACCGGTCCTGTTTGGCTCGTTTGTCCACCGTCGAGACTCGAACCTCACCGTCCCCTTTAGGCCTCCCGTAATTTGACAGACGCAGATTCTGCAACAAAACAGCACACACACTCAATATATACACTCAGCATACACAACACACACACACACAATCAATATACACACACACACACACACACACACACACACACACACACTCAATATATACACTCAGCATACACACACACACACACACAATCAATATATACACTCAGCATACACACACACACACACTCAATATATACACTCAGCATACACACACACACACACACACTCAATATATACACTCAGCATACACACACACACACACACACTCAATATATACACTCAGCATACACACACACACACACACTCAATATATACACTCAGCATACACACACACACACACACACACACACACACACACACACACACACACAAAACATACACACAGCACACCCACACCCACACACAA